>OU426999.1:449654-459654 GCA_911387935.1 Dolichovespula saxonica
AAGAGGAAGAGCTCTGACTCGAACGAGTTTATTGTTCGTGCGAGGAATATATTTTCTCGAGATACTCCCGCGTTTCGTCTATTTGGTCGTACACGTCTATGTACGCATATATGCGCGACATGGCCGACGAAAAGCGTCTCTTAAAATTGCACGACTCTCGAGCGTGGACATTTTTCAAACGTCTTCTTCCCTTTTTTCTTCCGTAAACCGTCGCATCTAGGTATTCCAGAGTGAAGAAGAGCAAGGAGGAAAAAGGGAGGAGGAAGAAAAGAGAAGCATAGAGATGCGAGGAGTGGAAGGGCCTCCGAGGAATATATAACTTTTCTAACGAGCGACATGTAAAGTCAAAGGATTCCGTACCGCGGTACAAAGCTCTATAAACATAAACTTTTTCCATTGCAAGGCACTCGAAAGTCTTCGGGAAATAACTTTCTATGAAGAGTCGTAAAAATAGTTCGACCTCTTTTAATAAATTTTCCAAGCGTGACGCGCCCCACTCGAGATAGTTTCGTGTTCGTCGAGAGAGTGCTTTCCAATGTTGTTTTTACCCCTGTTCCTTTTCTCTTTCAAATAATCGAGAAGATCGAGTGCTTTCCACTCGAACGTATCTCGCTCGCTAGAGAAATCCAATTTTTTTTTGTTTTTGTTTTCAAGACACCGTTCGAGCTTTTCTTTTTTTGTTTTTTGTTTTTTTACGTATACGAAGAGTACGACATTTTTTTGTCGCGTTAAATACCATTTGGGATGACGTCGTCGTCGTCGTCTTTATTTCGAATGATTTTCAACGATGTCCCTCCGCGAAATCGAGAAAATTAATCGTCCGGCATTGTCTCGCGCTCGGTGACCCGTGGAAATTTTGGTTGGTTTTTTTCTTCCGACATTTTCATCGAAATCATCCTGCGTACTTGACAGAACCTCTGACCGCGTTTAATCGCATTATTATTATCATTCGACCTTTTTATAATATAATATCATTGTTCTTTCTTTCTTTTTTTTTCTTTTTTTTTTTTTTCGCATAACAACTCTCATCAGCGGGTTGCACGCAGCGGGCAAGAATTCCAGCGGATATATATAAATTCGGTGATAATCCGAAATTACGCGGGTCCATAACTACGTTCATGCAAATCACGGCGTTTATAAAATGTTTTCCACGATCGGAGATCGTAATTCGAACGGTCGAAATAACGACCGGTCTGCCGCGCTTTATTTTATCGTACTTTGCGTAATTTCTATTATTCGCTCGTGCTTTTAGAACGTGCCATCTCATGTGCGACTAATATTTCGATGATAAATATCTCGCGGGCGCGTGTAACGCAAGATACTGGCTTGGAAATTCCGTTATCGATATCGATTACATCTGTCGCAACGCGTGGCCGCTTAAATACAGTGCACATATATATATATATATATATATATATATATATATATATATATATATATATATCTTTCTCTTTTGCAATAAAATTATTAATATTATTAATTAACAATAACAATAGCGTTTTATGGCGTTGTATAGTCGGCTAATAGTTTCGAGGAAAACTCGTTATTCTCATCGGTTCGTTCGTTTCATTCCTTCGTCGAAAAGAAAACTATTTTACGGGAGAATTGTTACGAGAAAGAGCAGAAAGTTCCGTTTGATGGACTAGTTTGAAGATTAATAATTTTTATTGAATCGTTCGAACGAACGGTTAAATGTTCTTAACGAACGCTGATTAATCGACGGATAATGAAGGTCGTTGACGCTTCGAATACTGAAAATAGATACCTAAAAGCACGGATCCTCCCGGTGGAGGATGGACAGTGGATATCGGGTGACGTTGAAATTTCTCGGTAATTGATATGACGATTATACGGGACGTTCTCCGTTCCTGCGAAAGTTTGCTAGATATTCCAGGGATATCTAGATCGGTAACTGGGGACATAATAGTAACGATATTAAGAGAATCCTATATTTCCCTTTGGGAGTAAAACTGTAATACGCTCGTTCGAATTCCTTTCGTTAAATGTGGCAAAAAGATGTGAAATGCGTGTGCGCGTGCTTATGCTTATATATATAAAATATATCACTATGCGCGAAACGTAGAAAGATCAGGAAAATAATGATTGAGATTAAGCGAGTAGTTCGGTAGGTACGATTTGATAAAGTATATCGCGTTGTACGTTTCAACGAGTAAGTAATCGAAAGAAAAAGAAACCAACTAGGAAGGTGTGTTTCGTTTTTCCTCGAGTTCTTTTAAAAAAGAGGACACCCTCCAGAGAGAAAGAGAATAAAAGAGAGAGAGAGAGAGAGAGAGAAAGAGAGGGTAACGTGAAACCTCGTTGATACACGAATGTAAACACATTAGGAGCGCGTGTCCTCGGGAGAAAGAGACCAGAAGCCCATTCTCCGAATTTAGAGAGTGCGAGGTACAAGTGCCGGAGAGAAGGTTTTTATCGGCCGACGTGAAAGCTCGTGAAAGTACGCGCCGAGAGATCTATCGTCGCCGTAGGGCGTCTCACGCCCTTAAAAGTCGATCGGCTTATCGGAAGACCTCGCTTATCTTTTCGCGACTCGAATACGATATACTCTCTCTCTCTCTCTCTCTCTCTCTTGCATCGATCGCGCTAACATCGATATCAACCTACACGTTTTCTCACGCGTTAGGGGAATCGATCCGATCGACGATCACGAAACCGTGCCTCTTCCACGTCTATACGTCGAGTCGCACGATTATCACCCTGATGTTTCTTCTCCAACGAACGGATCGTATCGCACTCCTTTACATGGATGTTTCATTTGCCAGTTTGTTCGTTATTTAACCTTCCTCTCATCGTGATCGGTCTAATCGAGAAATTGTCAAATTTACGTTCGCTTTAGAGCAAAGTAATTTCTTTCGATCCAATATTATCTTTAATTACTATCTACCAAACAGTTCGATGAAATTCAAGCAAAGCGAGATATTTAAAGAAACGGATATCGTGGTCCATCGAGGTAAACGTTTACGTCGACCGAATTTAATTATACGATCGAGAGAGAGAGAGAGAGAAAGAGAGAGAGAGAGAGAGATAGTAATTTTCGAGCATTAGCAACCATCCCGTCGCTAATTTATTTCATAAAGCGTTAAATCCTCGTGAATGCCGGTAAAAATGTATTAATTTTTTTTATTGACGTCAGCAATAATTTTCTAAAAATTAGATTCGACGTTCCATCATACCTGTTATTCGCGGTTCCATTAACTCGTACATCGAATATCTACACTTCTAATTGGAATACGCTTTCGTTTCATCTATTTCGGATCCAAATGAAATGGAATAGCGAGAATATGGATGTTCGAAATTACTCGCATTTTAAATACACGCGCGCGTCATTTTACGCATTTATATATATATATATATATATATATATATTTTTTTTTTCAAGAGGCAAGATTAACGAAAGCGATGGGAAGAGGAGAAAATGTACTTAGGTCGACGACAATAAGATTTCGTCGTTGGATAGGTCGACTTATAGGTAGGGTAGTACTTACGACGCGTACTTTTACGGAAGTTTTATCGAGCGTACGTTCTTCTTCTTCTTCTTCTTCTTCTTCTTCTTCTTCGTGAAAATCGCCTCTTCTCTCAACCTGTCGCCTAGAGACATTCGTTCGTTTTACGATAGGTGATCGTTCGCGATTAACTCGTAAAAAAGTACAACGTACCTGGACGCAAGCCCCCGTATAGCAACGTTACTCGGGCAACGGCTCATCGTATTCCAGCTCGTCATAGAATTCGAAACGTCGATTTAATATTCTATAAAGTCGTTGAAGGAGGTATCGATACCCGATCAAACGACACGTATCACGCACGGAATGACATCGAGCGTTCCCGTTACCTTGTTACTCGAATTGCACTTGAAAAATGCAACGACGTTGGCGTACGTAGAGGCGATAAATTAAAGAAAATAGAGAAAGAAAATGTTTCGGTGGATATCTTTTTCTCTTTGCGAGCTTTACGTCATTCGAATCGTATAAAAGAAAACGGTGCGATCATCGATACAGAGGAGATACGTCGCGATCGAGGGCACGCACACGACGCGATGCGACGAACAGGAATGTGTGTTTGCTTGCTCGCGTGTCGATTGACAGGATAAAAGAGAAAAGAGAGAGAGAGAGGAGAGAGGAGAGATAAGGAAAGGAGACACGGTCTCTCTCTCTCTCTCTCTCCCTCCATTTTTTCTTCTTCTTGTCTTTTCTTCAACAAAGAAACTCGCAGACCTGTCTGGTTTTTTTCCCCACCTCCCCCGTTTCGCATCGAACTAAACGCTTGGAAAACGATCCACCGATCTCTTCTACGAACGAAAAATAAAACAAATAATTAGAAAACAAAGGAAAAAGATAAAAAGATGGAAGAATCTTTCAGGAAGCCAAAGGGGTAATATTTCGCTTTCGTTTAATTAAAAAAATAGGGGAGCATCGTCGGGTAGAGAGCGAGGTCGCCCCCCCCTCCCCCCGAGTTGTAATTTCGAGCGTACCTACTACGTATAACTGGTTGATTATTTAATATTGTATAATCCACGACTACCTATTATTCTTCATGAAAAACGGTTGCTCCTCCGTTCGAGACAGCAATTTCCTGAGCGATTAGCGCAACGAGCATTAAGTATGGAGAAGCCGGAAGGCGTTTCTTTTTAAAGATTCACGACGCGCTACGTTGGGGATGATGGCGGCGTCGCTGGCGGTGGTGGTGGTGGTGGTGGCAACGGTGGTGATGGCGATGGTGGTGGTAGTGGCGACGGTGGCGACGGTGGTGGCGGTGGTGGCGGTGGTGGCGAGCGAGAGGCACGTATCCGAAGTGCGTGATGCGTCGAGACGACGACTAGGAAGTCGATGGTACCGAGCAACCAACCCCCATAGTGGTATTCGCCATGTCGACGACGACGACGACGACGACGACGACGACGACGACGTCGAACTCGGTGCCGTCGCCACTTTCCGTTGAGAAAGAATCGATGTCGTCGTTTTTATCGAGCGACATTCCACCTGCACCCTTCTCTCACCCCACCCCACCTCCCATCTCTTCATGCTTCTCATTCTCCTTTTAATACACCCCATCGGCCTCGCCTTAGGTAGATTCCTCTTTCTCTACTCTTCTTTTTTTTTTTTTTACTCTCTTTTACTCGCTTTTTATTCCTTCCGTTCGACCCTCCTCCGTTCGTCTAATTAAGGTGCCAAGCCTGCCTCCGACCTCCCCCCTCCCTCTCCCACCCCTCCCAACGCACCGCACACCCCCAACCCTCTTCCTCCTTCTCTCGGACTCTCCGGGAGTCCTTCTCTCTTCTTATCGCGTTTCCTCTACTCGTCTCTTTTCAACCCAGACCACTCTTTCTTTTCCTTTTTCTTCTTCTTTTTTTCTCTCTCTCTCTCTCTCTCTCCTCCCCCTCACGCCCCTCTCTCTCTCTCTCTCTCGCTCTCTCATTCTCCCTCTCCTTCTTTTCCTCCTTTCTCCACTCGGACTTTTTTCCTTTCTTCCCTCGCGCACCGCTACTTCCGTCCTCGTCATCCTCCACTCGAGCAGCCTTACGTTTTTTCTACTTTTTACTCCTTTCTACAACCCCCGTTCCCCCACCCCACCTCACCCCTTCACCTCTCTTTCCTTTCGACCACTCTTGCGACCTTCCTCGGTCTTATTCCCGAGTCCGGTTATCGTTTTAAACTAATTTACACGCAAATTCAATTGTTCCGCGAAATATCCACCCTACTGCGAGACGAACTGCACCGTGTATCGTTTAAATATATTGGCGAAAGAAATTCGAGTATACGAAAAATCGCTCGATTTTCATTCTTCTCAAAGGTGATCCCAACGAAATCTCGCGTGTTCCTCGGCGACGCGATTTCTTTCTTTCTTTTCCTTTTCTTTTCTTTTTTTTCTTCTTCTTTTTAAGAAATTATCGACCTATTTCCCGAACTTTATTTCAAAATCTTTCGTCCTCTCCATCGCTGTAGCATCTTATTATTCAACTTGTTATCGGACTTCCGCACAGAATTCACAGGCTGACTTCTCCGAGTCTCGGCACATTTCCGGCGTATATATTCAGCGATTCTTGAATCTTGTCATAACTCGTTACTCTTTCTTACAGGCTATCGTCGTCGTTGCCGTTTCGTCCCCTTCTTCTCTCTCTCTCCCTCTCTCTCTCTCTCTCTTTCTCTCTTCGCTTCGACGATTTTCTCTTCTACCAGTCGACGTTCACCACCCTCGCCGTTCAATTATACACGACTCCGCCAAGTTAATTTCAACACTTGGACTCTTCTCGTTCCTTTTCCTCGCGAATAATCTACTCTTTCCACTAGGTAGGCGATCACGCCCATGTTATAAGGAACGACAACGAATTTCATTTCCCTCCCCGCGAAACTACATAAATTTGTGGAAAATCTCTCTCTCTCTCTCTCTCTCTCTCTCTCTTTCCCTTTCCCTCTGTCTCTCTTCATTTTGGATCGATTTTCTTAAAGCGTCGTGTGTCCTCTCGAGAGGACACGATTAGTCGAAATCCCTAGAATTAATCGCGTACGACGAAGGAGACACGAATTAACCGTACCTACGGTCATCCTTTTTTTTTTATCCCGCACTTACTTTGGATTTTCTTTGAATAGCCTTCTTCTATTTTCGACTGTGGTATTACGCTCGAATTCCTTCCTGTTTTCGGGTAAAATGTATGTACAACTTTCGGTCGAGAGAAAAAAAAAACAACGAGAATGGACGGAAAGAAGTTCGGCCCTTTAACCGATGAAAGAGTAAAGAGGCGAGAAAGAGAGAGAGAATAATCTATAAAAGTTTTTTGTTCCGTAGCGAGCTTTTCGATAAGCAGACTTTTCCGCCGGAAAGATTATCGGCCATGACGATCGGCGAGAGTGAGAGAGAGAGTGAGAGAGAGAGAGAGAGAGAGAGAGAGAGAGAGAGAGAGAGAGAGAGAGGGGGGGAGAGTTCTCTCGGCCAGTTTGAAAAGAAACGTATGAAACGATACCTCCTTCGATCGCGAGTTCGGTCGATCGACCGAAAGGAAAACTTTTTTCTCGAGCTTTCCTTCTCGCGTTCGCGTTAATCGCTTTCAAGGACTGCCAAGTTCCCTCCGACCACTGGCGCCGGATACTACGCCGCGAGGGAAAACTTCTTTGTTGTCGTTTACATACTACGTACTTTCGAAGAAATCGAAAGGAAGCGAAGTCTAACGGGAAAGAAGAAAGAGGAGAGAGAGAGAGGGGGGGGAATCGAATTTACCGAAAGTGAGTTATCGATCAAAACTTTTTCGTTCGTATAGAACGACATTGATACTCCGTATGGATACTCGCGTGGAGACATATTATTTTATTTATCTCTCGATAATGGAGTTTAATATAATTTAAGAGCGGAAAGTTTTACCTCGAACTTTTGATATCGGGATTGAAAAAAGAAACGTCGAGGAAGCAAAGGGGTTATATTATCTTCGGAGAAACAAAGTAGCTACGCCATTGCGCGACCGGGATATCCTCTCTTTCTCTCTTGCACTCTCTTACGTAGGAATTACTCGGTTTACACTATCTTGTAGCTCAGGCGCTCTACTCGACTCTTCTTGTCCCTCTCTCTATCTACCTCTCTCTATCTCTCTATCTCTCTCCCCCTTTCTTGTCGAGACTTGGTAGTGTAAACTACGCAGGTCCAATAAGCTTTCGGAAAGCGGTAAGCGCCGAACCGTGGCCTAGGATATACTCTGGCGCACCTCGTTTGATCCTGCTATACTCCGTTGGGGCTTTCGAGATCACGGAGCTACCGCAGAGAGAATACGGGATATGGTGCTGCGGCAAAGGAAACGAGCAGCTTTCGAGAGGGGAGTCAAACAGGAAGACAGAGAGAGAGAGAGAGAGAGAGAGAGAGAGAGAGAGAGAGAGAGAGAGAGATAAAAAGAGTTTAGTCGCCGTTAGGATACCTCCACGATTTGTATTTCGAAGAAAGTAAAAGAAAAGAAGAAAAGCAAGCAAGCAAAGCCGAGTTTTCACGAAAAGTTTTTCCAATTAAGCGCGACCGTTAAGTCCAACTCGTTCGCCTTTTATTAACGCGAACGTCGATTAGAAAAACTATCGGTCCACGTTGCTGTACAAGTACACGAGTAAGAAACTTTCTTTAATCTCTTTTGCAAATGTTAACTACGCTTAGCGTCGATCGGCGCGAACGCCGATAACTTATTCTTTTATTCCTTTTGTCCCTTTTGTCCCATTCTTACGTAAAATAAAAGGAAAAGAGAATCTCGGCGTAGAGCACCCCGGTATACTCGGGGAGCGTTCTCATTAGTATTTTCTTCGACTATATCTAAAAGGTAACGTTCGGAGGATCTTCCGAACAACAACAACAACAACAACAACAACAATAACAACGGTAGGTAGGATCGGATTAAACTGTGACGGTGGAGAGGGTGAAAGAAAGGAAGAAAAAAAAAAAGAAAAGAGGATAGATAGATACGACGGTGCGAAAACGTGAAAAAATCGAGAAAACAGGATCGCTCTTACCTACCCTCCGGACTTTAGGAGGAGGAGGAGGAGGAGGAGGAGGAGGAGGAGGAGGATCTCGCCCCCTGGATATCGCTCGAATACACCACTTAACCCCCGTGTCCCGTCCTTAGCCCCGAGTAAGAGAAATTCGAGGGCGTAAGGGACGGAGAAAGGTTGGGATATCCTCCGTGCCAAGGGGGAGAGAGAGAGACCTTGTTCTAATCTCGCGACCTCTTAGCAGTCACCCGTGCGTGTACCAGCTTGAGAATCACCCTCGTTTCCGAGTCGATGGAAGTGGAGCGAAAACGTCTTCTGGGGGAGGACTCTACCTTAAGGACTCGAAGCCCCTGCGCGTCGATGTTTCCTGTTTTTGATGAAAACGCGAGTAGTAAATTTAGGAAGCCTCTTCGGTGAGGGAAAAACGAGAGGAGAGAAGCCGGAAAAGAAGAACCTAGGGGGTATACGCGACTTAAGAGGATACCGAAGGAGGATCGTACGGTCCTTCGTCGATTTTTCCTTCTTTTTCTTTTTTTTTTGCTTTTTTTTTCCTTTTTCATTCGTTCTCTCTTTCTCTCTCTCTTTCCTAAAAAGATCCTGAGTATCACCTTCGTATGCCTTCGTCGTCTCTCAAGATCAAGACTTTTCTATACGCGCTAAAGATAGCCCCCTTGCGGAGATAGTAGTTTCGCTAAGTAACTTTGAGAGACTTCTCCGAGCTTTTCCTTCCTACGTTAAGCACGTAAAAGCAATTTTTCTACTACGTCCCTTCGTTTTTACCCGGCCACGAAATTTTCCGCGATTTTCTTCGTTAAGCGTCCAAAGTGATTCACTTTAAGAGAGGATAACATCTTTTCCTGTCGAATTATGTAATTTTTGTTTTTTTTTTCCCCCTTCTTCCCATCCTTTTTATTTTTTCGAATCGTCGAGGCAGAGAAACTTTACGGCGGTCTCGGTGAAGAACGATCACACGGCCTTTTTGTCACGAAATCTCTGCGCAAGAACGAGAGAACGCGGGGCGTTAAGTATCCAAACGTACACAGGATGACATTCGTTGTTACACTATAAAATAGCCGCACTCGAGCGAGACCAAAATTCTCGCTCTGTGTGTCGTCATAACTGCGTTATCGATTAACCCTTTAAACACCGAACGATCGCGTTCGCAAGGGCCGGAGAAGGGATTTACCGAATGCCGTTGACGTTTTTGCGCTTTAACGAGAACGGAGAGAAGCACGGATCGGTGTAAATTTTCATCGGTGGCCGCCGCTACAAATACGTTGCTTCGAACCATCAAGCTCTCTCTCTCTCTCTCTCTCTCTCTCTCTCTCTCTCTCTCTCTCTCTCTCTCTCTCTCTCTCTCTCTCTCTCTCTCTTTTTTTCGGTCCGCAACGCGTTTCGGCCATTGCCAAGCATAAACGGTGCCCGGGACTATTCTATCGGCGGATTAATCATACTCGCGTTATCGCGCGAATCATTTCCCCAGCTACCGATGGAGCATCGTTAGTCGCAAGTGTTGTTAACTTGGATAT
>OU426999.1:462154-493794 GCA_911387935.1 Dolichovespula saxonica
ATCTATACTTTATTTTATTAACTCTCTTTTACGCGACGTTACAAGTTCCTTTTTCTATTTTTCTCTTTATTATTATTGCTTTTTTTTGTTTGTTTTTTTATTTTACAGCTCGTACCACGGAAACAACGTTCGTGTTTTCTCTCGCCCGTTCGTACGGAAAGCCGAGGGCACGCGCGAACAAACTCGTTAAAACGTATTCGCCGATCGATAAGCGAAAATTTGTTACTCGTCGTCAAACGTCGTTATCGTTCATTATTTCGCACGGGAAGGGATCGATCGATCGATCTATCGATCGATTGCCCTTCTTCTCTCGTTTGGAAGAAGGGAAACAAAAACGAAAAAAAAAAAGTACGGTATCGCTAATTCGATAATATCAAACGTTGAAAGAATTCCGCGAGGCACCGTCGAAGAAATAAAAAAAAAAAAGAAAAAGAAAAAGAAAAAAAGGAAGAACTTGAAGAAAGATAAAGAAGGCGGCGGCGGTCTTGCTTGCTCGCTGTTGTTTCGACCTTAGAATTCCGTTCGTGGCGAGCACGTCGTCGAATTCTAGCGTGGAACCACACTACTCTCTTAGTACCTCGGATTCTCTCCGTTGGAAACTCGATTCTGCTCCGTTTTACCGTTTGTAATGCAAGAACGCTTTCGAACGAGGAACCGGAGAACGATGCCCCTTCCTTATTCGCCGTACGCTTTTGGAAAAGTAACGCTCTAAGCGACTACGACCGAATGAAATAGATGGATAGATGGGAATAGAAGAAGTAATAGAAGAACGAAAGATGAAAGGAAAGAAAGAAAAAAAAAAAAATAGAAAGAAAGAAAAAAAGAGAGAGAGAGAGAAACGACGGATTTATAATAACGTCTCGCTTTAATTATCTTCTTCTTTAATTTCCACTTCTTTTCGTTCCATTTTTCGTCACACCGAGATATCAAAGATTTATCTCTTTCTCTCCTTTCTCCCTTTCTATTTTTCTCTTCTTTCTCTCGCCAACGCGACAACGCATCGCGATTATCACGATGCTCCTGAAAATGTCCTTTGAGTTTCGAGTCATCGAGGTATCTCCTTCCTTTTTTCTTGTTTCTCTCGAGGCAAAGATACTAGCCGAGCAGACAGAGATTTTCCCGCGAGTCATACCCGCCCTCCCCTCCCCCGAGATGAGTACAAAAGTTGGAAAGCATGACTGGGTATGGCGGAGGAAGGGGTGAGATGAGGACTGGATAAAAGTGAGATAGCGTTCTTTGGATTATGCAAAATCAACGAGTCAGACCCGTGTCAGCAAAACGACCGTTCCGAACAGTCGTCCTTGTCCTCTCTCTCTCTCTCTCTCTCTCTCTCTCTCTCTCTCTCTCTCTCCCTCCCTCCCTCCCTCCTCTTCAACCCCTTTTCTTCGCGGCTCGAGCCCTTTCTTTTTTTTCTTTTCATCGAAAGTCTCAGACAGCGACTACCACTACTACTACGTCGTCTTTCCTCGATCCTTCCTGTTTTAAACTCGCTACAACCTTACCGGGAATAAGATTTTTCAAATTCTCGATGAAAAAGGGCAAAAGGGGGTGGTTATTGAGAAATCCGATAAGGTCGAACGTTTGAAATTAGTAAGGGGGAAGAACGATAACGATAATTCTCGTGTCCATCTGTGCAGAATGAAAATCATTAAAAAAAAGTATGTAAACGGGAGAAACGATCGATTACGTGAAAAGGTTATTTCTTTGAGATCCTTGACATTTCTGTTCTTTCTTTCTTTCTTTCTTTTTTTATTCGAGTAGAATACCCGCTCAAGAATTTATCCTCTCCTTTCTTTCGAGTCCGACGTATCTACGTTTCCTTTCCGCCCTTACGACCGGTCGTAAGAAATATTCAAAACGATGGCATTCTTCCTCCCCCCTCCCCCTCTTTCATCTTATCTCCATATTTCCGGAAGTTAAATCCGAGCTTCTAGCTGAGTCCGGCCCGAATATAGCGGCCGAGCGATTTAAAGTTCGCGCAAAACTCTTGGACCGAGCAAAGGAAGGTAGAAGGGGGTGGGTGGGTGGGTGGGTGGGAGGGAGGGAGGGAGGGATCTCTTCGCGTATTTCCATCGCTCGTTGCATTTTCGAGAATCTTTCGAGATCGTCGTACTTACCCCAGTGCATACAACAACAAGGCATACCTATTACCTACCCTACCCCACCCTATCTATCTATATAACAAACGAATATAGTATATTATATGAAAGGCGCGCGCGCGCGCGCACGCACGGTTGGGGTAGTTAGCCCGTAACACGAGCGATAACTCAACGAGCGAAAACCGAGATGGTAAAGTTTTCGAGTATACGTTGGTTGGCTTCAACGATAAGGGACCACCACCACAGTCAAAAAAAAAAAAAAAAAAATAAAAAGAAAAAAAAGAAAAAGAAAGTTTACTTTTGTCTCTATCCCTTTCTCTTCCTAGACGCTCTTTTCTTTTCGGATACACACACACGAATCAGGGAGGAAGGGAGCGACGAGCGGCTTTATCCCGCTCGCGCATTCGATTCTTATCGTTCCCGTTCTCGTTCTCGATGCGAAAAAGAGAAAAGAATAAAATAAAAAAAAAAAAAAAAAGAAAGAAAGAAACAAAATGTTACAGAACAAACCGGACTTTTTTTTCTTCTACCTCTCCTTCCCCTTCCTTTCTCTTTCTCTATTTTCCTCGCTCCTTTACTCGCTCTTCTTTCTTTTCTTTCTTTCTTTTTTTTTTACCTTTTTACTTGGTCGTAGATTGCATTTCTCCGCTAAAACCGGAAGGTACCTTCATTTGGACTTTGCCCTTTAAGCCGACATAAAGCTCCCGAGAAGGTTCCCTCGGATTTCATCCTCCTGTTATTCTCCTCTCTTCGTCCGCTTTGGATGCTATTACATAAATTCGAGTAAGACTAAGATCCGTGTAAACGTCAATCTCGTCGAACGAGGGCGAGTCCTCGTAAAGGGTCTATGGCGGCTCTCTCTCTCTCTCTCTCTCTCTCTCTCTCTCTCTCTCTCTCTCGACCGTCCGAACGAAGTCATAAAATAAAAAATGAATGCCAGACGAGAATAGCGACAAAACGTTGCGACTATTATTCTTCGAGTTTATTCCTTTACCCTTTTGTCCTTTTCTCTCTTTATTTTTTCTTTTTTTTTTTGTTTGCCCTCCACTATGCCTTTCATATTAATCCTTATCACCGAGTTTTACATCGTTGTTTGCGTTCGCGGTTCAAAGTTATTACCTTGTCGCTATGAAATCGATGTGATAATACCTTGGAACCCTTATTTCCTATTTGAAAATTGCTTCTTTTTTAGATTCGTAATACGCGTACGTCGGCCCAAAAGATATTCGAATTTTCACTTTAATCTTAAAACACTTTCTATATAATGTTCGGTATACACTCTTTCGAACGATTTAAGTTTAATTATTTTAACGGGAACGTTGATAACGCGATAACTGAAAACGTAGAACGGAGAAAAACGCTAGTGGCATATTCACGTTGTAATAATTTATTAAGATTTTAAGCGTGTAATCATATTTTCGAAGGATGGAACATTAAACTTGCCTCTCGTATAAGTAACACCTATTCGTTTTATGGGCAAGAGTTTTTCTACGTATACATACAGGGGGGGGGGGGAAAGGATGTTATATACCTTCATATAACGACGTAACGAAGCTTAAGAACAAGCAAGAGTCCTTAGGGACTCGGATCTCTCTCGCTCTCTCTCTCTCTCTCTCTCTCTCTCTCTCTCTCTCTCTCTCTCTCTCTCTCTCTCTCTCTCTCTCTCCTCTCCATCGAGTGGAAGAGAAAAGTAGGAAAGAGAGACGCCCCGCTTAATCGGAGAGACGATAATAATTTCGTGAACCCGCACTCGGGGTATTAAGGGATAATTCCATTCTGGACTTTTTCTAGATAACACAAATACGGGTTCTTTTACTCCCACCCACCGTTCGTTTAATCCTTTTCTCGTTTCCCTCTCCTCCTCCCCCCGCTATCCTCCGATATATGTCTCCTTCCTCTCGGAAAGGCACAAATAACTTTTTTGTTTTCTTCGTTGCCGGGCAATCCCGGCCTTGTCTCTCCCAAATGTTCCGCGGCCATCTTCTCATTAAAATATACGGGTGTAAAGTTATATAATTTAAAGTAAATACTCGAGAGAAAGAGAAGATAGGAAAAATTTTCGACGAAACTTTCGTTCACGTTTAAATCCCAACGTCGTTCGCGTAATATTTACTCGTTTTAAGGAAAGTCATTAATCGCGATTAATCGGCAAACCAAATAATATTCCATTTTCCGCAAATGGTCGATTCGATGAGCGTAATTTTTTGTTTTTTTCCTTTTCTTTTCTCCTTCGTTCGTCCAAGATCGAGATCATCATAATTGCGCGTAACAATAACTCGATGCAATAAGTAATCGTGGCATTTCCACGTACCGTCTGACGGATCCATCTCGCGCCGACTTCGTACCGAGCAAACTCAACGTGACTATTATTTCCAACGAACGCAAATAACGTTCTTCCAGAGATTTTCGCAACCTCTCTTTCGCTGATCCATCATTTTCTTCCAAGCTTTCCACAACGCGTGCGCGCCCTATCCTCCTCGTCCTTTCGTAAGGTACGCGAGCGTAGCGGAAAGCGAGAGAAGAAGCATTACGTTTAACACGCTCGAGTACATCCCGAAAGTTAATCGAACCTTTTACTTCCGCTAACGTGGATAAAACCTTTTTTTTTCTTTTTTTTTTTTTTTAGAATCGACTACTACTTCGGATTCAGCACAGCATACTCGGCGGACCGATTCAATACGAATTTTATCCCCCTTTACAAACATATACATATATATATATATATATATATATATATATATATATATATATATATAATTCTTTGATATTCTTTGCGTAAGCAAGATGGAAGGGTTCCGATGAAACGATACGATTTTGCTCACGCGAAACTTGCATTCGCGATTGACGTGCGTAAAGAAAGCCGAAGTCGCGTGTCCCACGGCTATTCCGTCGCATTCTTTATTACCATTTCGCAGTGCCCCCGAGTAGTGTAGAACGTCGGTAGAACCGGACGAAGGGAGAGAATTCGTCGACCTCTTTCTCTCTCTTTCTAACCCTTTCTTCCTGTTCCTCCTATTTCTCCTCCTATTCCTTCTCCTATTCCTCCTTTACCTCCTCCATTGCAGAAAATTATGTGGATCGTATACGTGAACGTCCAGGGAAATCCACGGAAAGCGTGTATCGCTGGCACATCGTCTTTGCAATTCCGAGTGGACACGTAAGGCTCGTGTAGAATGGAACGGGGAAGCGTCGTAATCAACTCTCTCTCTCTCTCTCTCCCCCTCTCCCTCTCCCTCTCTCCCTCTCCCTCTCTCTCTCTCCCTCTCTCTCTCTCTCCCTCTCCGCTAGTGAAGAGATCCGATCGATCGTAAAACTCGTGAAATAAAATATCTACCGATGTATTTATAACGGCTCTTTCGCAATATTTTCCCTTCTTTTTTATTCTCTCCTATAGTCTTCTTTTCTTCTTCCATTCCCTTCCTCTCTTTCTTTTATTTTTCTTTCTTTCATTCTTTTTTTTTTCGAGAAAGCTTTTTCACGAGAAGAAAAATTCGTAGGACAATATGGAAATGTCGTATCTATAATTTTTAGCGAGAGAGTACCATCTGCGAATGCGCCAGTATAGAGAGAGAGAGAGAGAGAGAGAGAGAGAGAGAGAGAGAGAGAGAGAGAGAGAGAGAGAGAGAGAGAGAGAGAGAGAGAGAGAAGGAGAGAGAAGGAGAGAGAAGGAGAGAGAAGGAGAGAGAAGGAGAGAGTAGTAATACGGAGACGGCTCGAGGGAGAAAGCGTAATTTGATTTTCCTGTTTTCTTTTTTTTCCCTCTTTTTTCCCCTTTCTTTCTTTTCTTCTTCCTTTTTTCTTCCACGCCTCGAGCGCGTAGCACACATTAAGTATATTCTTTCTTTCTGTCTTACTTTCTTACTTTCTTTCTTCCTTTCTTTCTTTCTTTCTTTCTTTCT
Source organism: Dolichovespula saxonica (assembly GCA_911387935.1). Lineage (NCBI taxonomy): Eukaryota > Metazoa > Arthropoda > Insecta > Hymenoptera > Vespidae > Dolichovespula > Dolichovespula saxonica. The sequence goes on from OU426999.1 coordinate 468,153, forward strand.
TTCTTTCTTTCTTTCTTTCTTTCTTCGATTAATCTTTCATAAATGGTAAAGCTTTCTTTGAGATACGTACTTTCCTCTCTTCCTTCTTTTTTATTTTATTTTTTTTTATTTTATTTTTTTTCTTATCTTTTTTTTTTAGATAATAAATTCCTCCCATCGGTTTTTCTTTGTAACATAAAGCACTTTCGTTAATAGTTCAGCATGATTTGCGACGAAAAGGACTTGGTCTCTCTCTCTCTCTCTCTTTCTCTCTACGTAAAATCTCGGAGAGAGCCCAGCCAGCCTTTTCGCTCTCTTTCTTATTTCTTTGGACTTCGTCAAAGATCACGTATTTTCGTCTGTTCCTTTGTATAAACAGTTTGGCATCGCAGTCGTCTCCTCCGTAGAGAAAAGAAGCTTATAAAAAGATGACGGGGAGGCGCAGCAACGAGAAAGGACAATACGCGCGAGAGCTTTGTTTGTATGTATAACGGAAGATTATTTATCTCGAATGAATCTTACAACAGCGACAATCCTCCTCCTCTTTCTTCTCCACTCTATCTTTCTCTCTCTCTCTCTCTCTCTCTCTCTCTCTCTCTCTCTCTCTCTCTCTCTCTCTATCTCTCTCTCTATCTCGACTTTCCTTTCAGCGGACAGAGAGACTAGCATGAAAAGCAACGGGAGATATATAGATAGAGCGAGAGAAAGAGAGAAAGAGAGAGAAAAAAAGAAGGAGGCTTTGAGCTCGGATTGTGATTATAATACGTTCGAAGGCTTTCCGTTGTTTCAACGAGTCACTCGTGCCACCATAAAATAGACGGGGCGATATTTCATCGAACGTCCGATTCTATCCACTCTTGTTCTCCTTTCCTCGATTTCCTCTTACCGTGCTTTGCCTTGCCTTGCCTTGCCTCGCCTTGCCTTACCTAACCTAACCTTACCTTACCTTTCTTTCTTTTACTTTTTTTTTAGTTTTTACAAACGAGGAGTTACACAATCACAGAGGTATAAACAGGATAAACAATTCCTTTTATTTTCTTTTCTCTTCTTCGAGTATCGATCCACCACTCGTATCCATCCGTGCGATTGAAAAAGCTATACTTTTTATAACTACACTAAGTACACACATACATACCAATGTCGAATCTTCGGAATTGACGATATATATATATATATATATATATATATATATATATATATTAAAGAACTCAAAGATATTAAAGTCTATTTTTATCGATGAGATCGACTTCCATCCTTTTATTTGTTTTTTTTCCTCTTCTTTTCGTCTTTCTTTTTTGTTTTTTTCTTTTTTGTCTATCGTCGAAGATAAAGTTAGAAAATATAAAATGATATCGATAGGAACTAGTACGATAATAAATTAGTACGATCTCTGGCGACGACGCGATATATCGTTGCTTCGACTATTCGCGAATCATCCCTCTCGTATATCTCGCGTCTTTGCGCGTCTTATTTTATGGCTTCGAAGCGTGAAGAAGGTGCGTGCGCACCCAACGAACGAACACACATATTCGACGCGGGGCGTCGTCCTCGAAACCGATCGCTATAAAACTAACTCTCGGTCGCGCGGCGGCTGCCTCTTTCCTGTTTTTCTTCTTTCGTACCTCAAAATCTACCCTTCGTCGAACCACCATTTTCTACTTCTTTTCGCCACTTGCATTATTACTACCACCGCGTTCGAACTTTTATATTTTTCTATATCCCTTTCTTCTCGTCTCTCCTCTTCTTATCTCTCTTGTTTTTCTTTTCTTTTTTTTCCTCTCTCTCTCTCTCTCTCCCCCCCCGCCCTCCAACCCCCTTCACTTTCGATCTTCCTTTTTACGATCTTCCCGCAGCAATATTTTCGTATTTCGCGCACCGACCAGAGAAAAAAGATACGTTCGTCCTCGTTTCACTGGGAGCCATGTAACGGTAATCTCGTAACCGACGTTGTTTTTCATTTCACGTTTTCGAAATGATGAAATGGGATCGTTATATATTTCAAACCGATCCATGTATCTCCTCTTTTTCTCTTTTTTTTCTTTCTTTCTTTTTTTTTTTTTTTTTTTTATTACTACCTTTCACTAATTACAATCATTCGAATAACATATGGCACCCGAGTTGCGCTTTTAATCGATAAACCGAACGGGTTCGGAGTAACGCGGTATTTTCGAGCGCGCAGATATTTTAATTGATTAAATAAATTGAATGGTACCAGAACTAATAACGCCCGATCAAAGGACCGAGATATCATTTATCTATTCGATGATATCGTAACGGAGAGTGACGATAAATAGGGAGGGTGGGGACGGAAAGAGGGAGAGAGAGAGAGAGAGAGAGAGAGGGAGAGGAGGGAGGAGGGAATGGAATAATGGGAGAGATGGAGAGAGGGGGAGAGAGAGGGGAAAAGCAGGAACGAATACTCAAAGCGTCATTGTGTTTCGATGATGCACGATGCCTTCGTACGAGCACGAGGTACGTTGTTGTACACGCTCGATCCGTACAAAATTAGTAGCTCGTACGGTGTGTGTGTTTGGTCGGAATAACGTTATTACTTTCTACGAATGACGTGTTCTCCCGTAACGAAGTGACAGAGGGATCGGGATCGGGATCGGGAACGGGAACGGGTGGCCGGTGGGGGAGAGAGAGAGAGAGAGAGAGAGAGAGGAATTGATATTCGCAGATCAAATCAAAATCCTAGTTACGTGCAAAATACCCATTGCGCTCCTCTACGTCTCTCTATTAATATCGTCGGTACACATTGTAATAATATAATGGAACGAGCGATTAAGTGTGATACGTTTTGCGTCGATTCATTATTATCGGCGATAGCAGCAATAATGGATATCGTTACGTGGTAACGATGTTAACTGTATCAATTCGGGGGTGGGGGTGAGGGTGGGGGTGGTAGCGAGAAATTGGTAATTATTCCATTATGCCAATGGAAGTCTCGATTCCGCAATTCTTTTAACGCTTTCCTTCCACCCCCTTGCGAAAATCGTTCGGTTTCTGTCGCAAACGATCGGCACTCACGGCGTAACGTTCTCAAACTGTTATATCCATTTTAATATTATCGCTATTTCTTCGAGCGTTGTTCGAAAAAGAATTATAAAGAGAGAGGATAGAGAGAGAGAGAGAGAGAGAGAGAGAGAGAGAGAGAGAGAGAGAGAGAGGAATGAAGCAAAACATTTCCCTCTTCCCTTGTATAGCTCGCGAAGAAGAAATAAATAAACCTTATATTCCGTGCGCTTTTCGGTACGGCGTAAAAGGAAAAAGCGGGTATTAGAATCCTTTAATAAAGTCGAGTCAGTCTCGTAGAAGGGATCAAACAAACTAGCAGTCGGCAGCAAGCATGCCTTCTATGTCTTCCTTTTCCTTTTACCGAAATTAATTTCTTTTTCGTAGGGGCTTTTTTTAAAGAAAGAGGATATCTCTGGATGAAAAAAAAAAAAAAAAGAAAAAGAAATGTAGTCGGCGGGGTGCGTGTTGCATTGCGATGCGTTTTATCCGGACACACACGCGCGCGCGCGCGCGAGGCCTCGAGGTAAGAACCTAATTGAAAAAAAATGGTAGTAGCAACGAAGAAGAAGCCGGAGGGCGATGACAAAAAGCTTAGCGAGGCCCGCGACAACGTCAAAATGGCTTTTCATTCGTAATAAACGCAAAATCGTCTATATACCCTTTTACTTGCCTCTCTCTCTCTCTCTTTCTCTCTCTGGTATTCTCCTTTTACTCGGGCAAAGCCGCTTCTCTCGTTTGGCATTATACGAAGTTGAATATTTCGAAGGACGCGTGGCAAGTCGCGTTTGTAGATCGTTAAATTAGCATGGAGCGGCGGCTTTTCCTGCGAAATTTAACCTTTTGAACGGTACTCCAGAGCGAGCATGCGCTTCTGTTAATAATATGAGAGAATACGCGCGCGAGATAGAGAGAGAGAGAGAGAGAGAGAGAGAGAGAGAGAGAGAGAGAGAGAGAGAGAGAGATGTAAAGAGATGTAGAGCAGTGTGTCGCGCTAGTCTAGTACCACCGCCATGTACCATGCAACTTTGTGCGTTGCATCGTTGGCGGAAGCGTTCGTCGTGTTTAAGCGCTCGTATGTCCGCTAATGTATATCCGTACATATGTACGTGTCTCTCTCTACCTGTACACCCTTGCGCATAGACGCAAAACACACACGTACGTTGCTTGGCAACGTTAAGGAATCGCACAGAGAATGCGCACGCGCGCATCGTAAGAGATAGATGCGCGAGCTTGACTCGTGCGTGTGCGTGTGCGTGTGCGTGTGCGTTTACGTGCGCGCGTGTATATCACTCGTACATATCGTTAGATTGCGCTTACGTGTAAAATCGTACGGGACAAACGCACGTGTACCTTTATATGCTCTCTTTGGGACTGTGTTGACCCAGCAAGGGGGTAAAAGGGAGGCGGATCGGACGAATCCGGAAGGGGAGGGGGTGAAACTAACGCTCGACCGGGGTACCATATAAACTTGGCCGCATACAAATTTGCACGGGATCGCGTTAAACCGTTGCCACGGTGGCCTAGACTGCGAACGATGCTGCTGCTGCTGCTGCTGCTGCTGCGAATACCTGCGGTCGCGGAAAGACCGCCGGAGAAACGTGGAAAGAGAGATATAACGGTAGGCGTGTCTACCGTATCCCCCGTTCGTTCCGTCCAAGACCTCCCCTCTCCCCCCCTCTCTCTCTCTCACGGCGACTCGTTATTGCTTTTGATCCGAACGAAACCGTCCTCTCTCTCGTAGGGGGTTACGTACCCCGAGTCGTCGTCGTCGTCCATCTCGCAGCATGAAACGGCGAAACTCCATCGTGCGATCGTTGTAAGGGAAAAAGAGAGATTCGGGGGAGGAGACTCTGGGAGGGCGGGGTGGAGGTAGGGAGGAACAGAAAGGCGGACGCTGTCAAACGGGCAACGGCATTTTTATATAAATAACGTTGTTTCAACGAGACCGTAGAATTCCCGTTTAAACGAAAATTCCTAGATGAATTAACGGTCGGCGACCTTTCGACGGCGTAAAAAATGACGTGCAAAAAGTGGGAATGAAGTATAGAGTTTGATAATAAATATTTCTTACGCGTGCGCGTGCATTCCGTTAAAAAAAGAAAAGAAAAAAAAAGGGAAAGAAAAAGAAAATGAAGGACGTAAAGACCGTCGCTCGGCTGTTTTGTTAGTTACGCGGATAAATCGATAGAGTGAGTGAGAGAGAGAGAGAGGGGGAGAGAGAGAGAGAGAGGGAAGCTTTTACAGTGAGGGAGATAGGAGGACGCGCTTCATGGTAATTTTGTTCTCGGTGTAACTACAAGAACGTCTCCGGCTAGCTTCCCCTAGATTAAACGTGTTCCGCCCGAAAAGATGAAGTAAACAAAACGTAAGTTTAGAGGGCTCGGACGAGCAGAGAGAGAGGAAGAGAGAGAGAATGAGAGAGAGAGAATGAGAGAGAGAGAGAGAGAGAGAGAGAGAGAGAGACTCCCTTCCGTGGCTGGGCTCGCCGATAACGAATTTCTCTTCGTTACCGAAACTCGTCGAACTACGCGCGCACTCTGCCACGTTCGATAACGGCCGGACTCCCTCTCTCCCTCCCTTTAGTCCTCCTACTCGTCGTTACGCGACTCATTACCGGAGACAGTAATTAATTGTCCAAGGCAAAGCCTGTTGACGCGTGCCACCGACGGTATCCGCTTCCCAGTTTGATCCTGTCTCTGTTAAATATGTCCTATATAGACGTTTCGTTCGAAACCGTCTTAGAGGAGGAGGACCGACGACCGACCGTTCGGTTAATTACGATTTTACGTTTGTAAGATAATTAAGGGAGTACCTACGTACGGATCCCGTACGAAATCGATGCGATTACTATCGCCCTTGTCCGACCACAGAGTCGGATTTGTATCGCTCGATCGAAAGCACGATTAACGGCTTTGAAGATTATTCGACGAGCGCTCGATAAAAGGGAACGTCCGATCCCCGCTCTCTCCAACCAACCAACCAAGTATATTACTTATGAAAAGTACTTCCATTAACGTTGCGCCAGGGTACATTTTTGATTGGGAATTTGCGGTTTGCGAATAAACGAATACATTGGTGCTAGTGAAAAGAGAGACGCTAGTGAAAAAGAGAGATATCGACTCCGTGGAAAATTTGCGGGCCGACAAAAATTTGCATGCAACGCGCAGGACGAAAATAGTACCGTTACACGGTCATCCATCGATTTTCATCCGGTGCGAAGAGACTGAAAACAAAATTTGAACTCGCGCGTCTCGTGCTACAAAATATCGGTGAAAAAACGAGAGAGAAAAAGAGTTAGGAAAAAAGTTCGCGCTCGCGCTCGCGCTCGCGCTTGTACCATACCACGCTAGTTTATGCCGAGCAAATATTTTTTTATTCTACAAGAACGGCGGCAAGCGCGGACAGATTAATTTTCGATACGCGACTCGTTGCCGATATGCATTCCAACACACACGGTCGACTATGGAACAAACATACAAGTAGACGTCCGTGTGTGTGCGTGTGTGTGTGTGTGGGGGGGGGACGCTTTAGCCCTTGTGTGTTTCGTCGCTCTTGTAAACAAGATCGTCCAATATTTTTTCTGCATATCGATTCCTCCTCGTGATCCGGTATCCGAGTGCCGTGCCATAGTGCAATGAAGTACGGGTGGTTCGGATCAAAAGTAAATAATCAGATAATTGCCGCGCTGTCGTTCGCTGGCTGGCACACGATGCTTACTACGATGACCGATTATATCGCGACCTTTACTACTTCGGGGCGCTCTCCGACGTTCGGTAGTCACGCCAGGGCATAAATCAGACACGGTGAAACGCTCTCTCTCTCTCTCTCTCTCTCTCTCTCTCTCTCTCTCTCTCTCTCTCTCTCTCCCTCTCTCTCTCTCCTAGACCGATCTCTTTCTAACGATCCCAACCAACGGCAAACGCCTAATTACAAAAGTTTATTCCGCACGATACGACGTCGTCTCGCGATGTCTCGCGATAAAAATTTTTCTCATCGATTCTCGATAAAAGCCCGAAGAAGAAGAAGAAGAAGAAGAAGAAGAAGAAGAAGAAGAAGAAGAAGAAGAGTACCCTGACCCTGTGTGTCGGATCCCGATCTGTCGGAAGAAAAAATGATTACGGACTTTGCGCTAAAGGCGTAAAGTCTATCCAATTATCATTCCCAAAATGGCAATAACCGATCACTTTACCTTCGCTTAAAATTCCTATTAAAGTTGTACGAGTATATCGCTGTTCTTAATTGTTATCGTTGTCGTTGACAAATATTTTTTTTACGGATATTCATTGTAATTGGGGAAATGAAAAAAAAAAATGGTCGAGGTATACAATAGAAAAAAGGTTCGGCGAGTGTTTCGACGATGACGTATCGGCGATACTTTAAGCTTAATATTTTCGACATCGGATAGGAAAATACGAAACGAGGCAGGACGAAAGCCGCAGTTACAGTAAATCGTCGAACGTTTCGGACTAGTTTACGAGGTGCGCGGCGGAACGTTCGGAGAAAAACGAATATGCGAAAGAGAGAGAGGGTGAGAGTAGGAGGAGGAGGAGAGAGGGGAGGACGAGGTAGAACGAACGAACGAACTACGAGAATACCCAAGAAGGCGCAGAAATAATTTTCATTCCCTCCACCCCGCGACTCTCTCTCTCTCTCTCTCTCTCTCTCTCTCTCTCTGATACCCTCCATCGGGGGTTTAAGCTTTGCGAATATGGCCTGGGGTAGTCGAAATAGTCGTGGAAAAACGGCTAGGAATTCGAATCGATATTTTCGCTCGTCGCGACAGTACGAATACGAGCGAGAACGAGCGTAGGTTTCTCCACGAACAGGGATTTCGAAACTCGAAGGAAACTCTTGGAGGAAAACATGGAGACGTAGTTTCTTCCCTTCCTAACTCCTTCTTTCCCAGCCCACCACCTCTTCCTTCCTTTTATACAGATTAATCATAGAGGAAGAGAAAGACGGAATGTTCGATATTCGAAAGGCAATCGGTATGTAATCAAAGGGTGGATTTATGAGCCGATATTTTTATCATTCACCTCGGATTCCACGCTAGAACTTTTGCCATCGAATTCTAAAGGCGATTCCTTCCTTCCTTCCTTCCTTCCTTCCTTCTTTTCTTTTCTTTCTTCATTCCTTCCTTCTGTCCGCCTTTCATCTCCGTTATTCTCTTTCGAAGAAACGTGGATAAAATTTTCTTTTCCGTGTCTTCTATCTCAATCGAGAGACCACAGTAAAGTCGGTATCCTCACGGCTATCATCCTCCCTCCCTCCATCCTCCAAGCTCCTCGCCAACTTCTTTATTCTATTTCTTCTTTTTTCTTTTTTTTTTTTTTAAGTCGGTTACAACTCCCGGAAGTTCATTAGAGCCTTTCAATGCCTTCATTTGCATACCTAATAATATTATACCGCATACCCGACGACGATGGATCTATCCCGGTACCTTTTACTTTCTGTTTTCTTGTTCGGCGTGGATAAGTTGAAAGCGAGAAGGAATGATAGGAAAAGGGGGGGGAGAGGGAAGGAAGGTAAAAAAGAAAAGGATGGTGTAGGTGGTGGTGAATGAATGAATGAATGAATGAATGAATGAATGAATGAATCGTAGCTCTCGCGGAACGACATTTTCCCGTGAAAAATAATAAAAAGAAATATTTCGGGTGGGAGGAGGAGGAGGAGGAGGAGGAGGAGAAGGAGGAGGAGGTTAGAAAGAGGGGAAGAAAAGTAGTGGGATGCTTAGACGAAGATAAGAATGATACATTTTGGTGGATTCGATCGATATTACGGACAACGCCGATGGAACTTTCCTCGACTTATTCGCAAAGGAGAATAGATCCACATAGGTTTTCGTATTATCGGAGTCCATCCGTTTTCTCCAGCGAGCGGGCGACAAAAAGCACCTAAGCCGGGAAAGATGGCGAAGGATCGTAGAGCGTGAAAGAGGCTTTTTGCTATCGACGACGACGACGACGACGACGACTACGACTACGACTACGACGACGTGGTGGATGAAAAGGAAGAGGAAGAGGAAGAGGATAGAGAAGACGACGGCGTTAAGAGTAAAGCAAAAAATGGATTAAAGTTTGATTCGCTCGCGCGTTGGTACGGATACTACTCTCGTAGTGCTTCGATGGGTTTACGTGGATACGTTTGTAGACAATTTTATGAACTCTCCGTGTATTCATATCGAAACGAATACCGAATTCTTATAAAAATTCGTTCTAATAAAACAACCCTCCGGCGTTCCATTTTACGACGTCCGAAAGAAAGAGAGAGAAATTTTTTCGTTCCATTTCACATTTCGTATTCATTTAAATAACACGATACTCGGACATGATTTATTTTTAACTTGCTCCTTCCTTTTTCTCCACCTCCTCCTCCACCTCCTCCTCATCCTCCTCCTCCTCCTCCTCCTTCTCCTCTTGCGTAAAAAGCGTAATGTCTCTCAACGTTTTTTTTTCCCTCTTAGTCCCTCTGTATTTCGCTTGCTGCTTAATAGCGAGGAAAAGGGAGAAAAAGGGTGTGGTGGTGGGGGGTGGGGGGTGAAGGGAAAGAGAAAATTCTTTCTATTGTAGAGATAATATAATGAAAATAATCATTTAAATCCCGCATTAGCATCCGAAAGTGATTAAAATCTGGCTTAGCTTAACGGAAAGACGGTATCTACGTTAAAAGAATGTTTAAGGGTCCGAGGAGGATAGAGACTCGCCGTCCAGTTTTAGAGGACACCGGGGACAATTAAATCGAACGAGTACTTTTCCACTATCATACGCGGGGGAGGCCTTTCTTAATTACAATGCAGGAAATAAAGTACTCCGTTAAAGCTCTCTACTCAATTCTTTTTCTTTTTCTCTTTTTCTTTTTCTTTTTCTTTTCCTACACTTGACATCCTTTCGCCTTCTCCCCTTTCGTCATCGAATTAAAAGATTTTTCAAACGAATGGAACTCGAGGTCTCTCCTTCCCGTTGCGTTTCGCAACGAAAAAATTAATCAAACGTAATTTTTATTGTTTTGTCAAACGATCGAGGTGTGCCGTGCGTACGGTTAACTTTAAAATAAAAATAATCGACGATCCATTCGATATGTGTGTGTGTGTGTGTGTGTGTGTGTGTTTCTGTATTTTCAATCAGAGTCATCTCCCCAAAGTGTGCTTCTCTTTTCCTTCTAAAGTAAATACGAAATGGTCGCAAGGGAAAGGAGTCTCTCTCTCTCTCTCTCTCTCTCTCTCTCTCTCTCTCTCTCTCTCTCTCTCTCTCTCTCAAAATCGCGATGCTTTCGATACTTAAATCTAGCATCGTCTCGGCCGGTAAATACACGGAACTTCACTTAAAAGATGCCACTCTACGTCCCGTCTCTCCCTTATCGTCATCCCTTTCTGCCCTTCGTCCTATCTCCTCCCGTTTCTCGATGCTCTCTTTCGCCAAGACCTCTGTCCTCTTTCAAGAGTACTCGTTCGCTCGCTCTTTTAGCTAGCGATCGTCGTAGTTAACTAATTAGTTACATAATTAATTAATCATCCCCTTTAATCCTGCCGGAGGCACTGCGAGAGCACCTTTTTCTTTTCTACCACCTAAAAACTATCTCGCTCTTTGTCTCTTCGCTAACTCGCCGAGTTATATAGGATGTTTGTAAAATCGTTTTATATTAAATTTACTAAGAAGATATATGAAATTTAATTATAAAATCGTACATTTTTTTTTTTTTTTTTTTTATATTACGTATTTCATTTAGTAATTAAAATTGTATCATTCAGACCCTGCGTTCCATCATTAACTCTACGAATATATCGTATTAGATATGAAACTCTTTATAAGCTTTTAACTTTTATTTAATATACGTCGTTCATGGATTTTCCCTTTTGTATTTTTTCAACGATTGTTTTGTGTGTCTCTATTGTATTAATATATAGATATGTTAAAACTTTCTATATCTCTTTCTCTCTCTCTCTCTCTCTCTCTCTCGTTCGCTCGCTCACTGGTTATGTTGCATTTCTATCTTTACTCGTACACGCGTGCAACGTTACCATCACGCCATGTTCATTTCTACGTTCGTTCTGATTTGTATCCGAAATGGAAACAAATGAATTGAATTATTTTACCAAACTAGATAGGAAGTTTATGAGTACTCCGCATAATTCAGTTTCCCCGATGGTGAATAGCAGATTCCCTTTTTGCAAGCTTCTCTCCTGATGCGTATATCATCTCTCTCTCTCTCTCTCTCTCTCGAAATAATTGGACTCAACGGATTCGACCATATCGAAGAGTATTTATTATTTGATCGTCCGGCGGCTATCGGATCGTGTTCTCCCTGATTAAAATTCATCGTGAGCGCGGCCGAACTTTAATGTAATTCCGAGATAGGTCTTTAGTTACGTCATCGTCGTTCCGCGTTAAAATTCATTAAACTTCGTCGGGGACTTAAGGCGATCGTAAGATTCTGGAGTTGTTCGTTATTCGAGTCTCTCTCCCCTTCTCCATCCCTCTCCATCCCTCTCTCTATCTCTCTCTCTCTCTCTCACCCTCTCTTTTCTCTCTTTCGACGTGCCAAGCGGATATATCGAGGGTGTATTTGGTTATACTCCGTAAACGAAACATTAATTCGATTAAACGTTACCGAGATGTGTGTTCCTCGCGTCTCTCTCTCTCTCTCTCTCTCTCTCTCTCTCTCTCTCTCTCTCTCTCTCTCTCTCTCTACTCGAGAGAGACTCTCGCACCGACGAACAACGCATGGATGATACGCGACGACGACGTATTTTTTATCGACGAAAATTTCAGGCACGTACCTCTCCCCTCCTCTCCCCCCGTACGACGACACGAGTGTACGGGTTATCCACAAAAAGCTCCTCGACGCTCCCCCTTTTTTGCTTTACGGTTACCGTCACGTCGCGATGGGACGTCTCCCTTCGCTCGATTTTTATCCACGCCGTGGCGGCAACCATTGTAACGCTATTTTGGCCCATTCGTTCATTTTCAAAGTACCTTCAACCGCACGAACCGTCTAATTAATTAATCTTCCTTTTAATCTCGCCTGGCCCATTATTTCCTCTCTTTCTTTTCTCTTTCGATGATCCTACCTCTGCTTTCTCTCTCTCTCTCTCTCTCTCTCTCTCTCTCTCTCTCTCTCTCTTTCTCTCTTTCTAACCCTCTCGTTTTGTTTCATTCGGTTCTAAAGAGCTTTAATAAATTAGTTCCATCCTCTGCCCCTTTCCACTCTCTCTTTCTCTCTCTCTCTCTCTCTCTCTCTCTCTCTCTCTCTCTCTTTTTCTATCTCGTTCCCTGTTCCTCACCCTTATTCGTTCGTATTTGCTCCCTCTTTCATTTCATTCGCGGCTTACAAATCTACGCAAAGATTCTCGCGACACTGTCGAGAGAGAACGGACTTACTACCCACGTAACGCCAGTGCAATAACTGATCTGTATTTTCTTTTCCCCTCCTCCTCCTCCTCCTCCTCTTTTCTCCCCTCTCTCCCCTCTCCCCTGCCCTTCCGTGAAAAATCTTTACTATAATTTCTAATATTATGATTAAAAGTCTACAAAAGAATAGAAGATTCATAATATTAATAAAAATGACGACGACGATGATGATGATGATGATGATGATGATGATGATGGCGACGACGACGACGCAAACGTTCGTTGGAAAAAAAAAATTGGTTGATAGTATAGCAAACGTAGTTCCATCTAAAGTTGGTAATGTTGCAAAATTGTCTGGGTGTAAGAGGTTTCGAAATAACGGGTGGGAAAAAGAGAGAGAGAGAGAGAGAGAGAGAGAGAGAGAGAGGAAAAAAATGCGAGTAGAAATAATATTTTTTATGTCGAAAATGACCTGTTCTTTATTATTTCTTTTTATCTCCATTTCTCTCTCTCTCTGTCTCTCTCTCTCTGTCTTTCTCTCTCTTATCTTTTATTCTTTTTTCCTCAGACGTAATGGAACAAGAAGAGAAAAGTAGATAATAAAAAAAGAAAATAGTATAAGAGAAAAACGAAAAGAAATAGGACGAATAGAGATAGAGAGAGAGAGAGAAAGAGAGAGAGAAAATAAAATTGCGATTTCTAAAGCATTGGAGATACACTGCTTATAATTTGCATTTTCACGTGTACGCGTACCATGGAACAAGATCTATATATATATATATATTTTTCTTTCTCCATTCTTTCTCTAGTTCTTGGATATAATGCAAGTAAACGAAAAATAAATGAAGTATGAGGAAAACAAATTTGTTTTTAACAGTCTCTCTTGGCGAGGAGAGAGAGAGAGAGAGAGAGGGCGGGGCAAGGCGGGGGGCCGCATTGAAAGGACACGCCACCCGGAATTCTCTCCGTCGTGCTTTCCGCGCGTAGTAAAAGCCACGAACAATAAGCAAATGCTGTAGAAAGATGCGGTCCGAATGCGATTCCGTCGGGGAAGTTAAGCCGCCGGATAAAAGAAATCCCATCGCGGTTTCTTGACAAAGCGGAACGCGTTCTAAGAACAAAGAATAAACAGAAGAACACCTTCGTGTGTGGCGTGTCGTTTCGTTTGCGTTTGTTCGTTTGTGTGTGTTAGTTTGTGTCGTTGTCGCGTTGTGTGTTGTGTGTGTATTTGTGTGTGTGTGTTCACGGGTACGCGCGCTAAGTTAGTAACACACATTTTACGATTTTAGTTGTTTTTTTCTTTTTCTTTTTTTTTTTCACTTTTACCGTGCTTTATATTAGAATTCTTTGAGTATATACCAGCTTTCAAAATTTCTATAGTAGCGTGACGGGATTTCGAACAAAAAGAAATAGGTAGGAAAAATAAAAGTTGGGCATTATTCTACTCCCTCTATTAAATTACTATTAGTTCTTCTTTTCTTTTCTTTTCCAACCTCCCCACCCCCAAAACGTCGGTATTTCCTTTCTCGTTACCGTTACGCATCTGCATTTGATTCGTTGTAAAGTCTGAATCGAAAACGTACATTCGTTATGTACCATGGACTATCCGCTTTTACGTTAAGATAGATAATCGTTATGCCATAAATTGTATCGAATTATTATGCTCGACGAATTGAATATGTAGATATACATATATATACATACATACATACATATATATATATATATATATATATGTATAATATACCTGTGTAGATCCGATAGTATACGAAGAGAAATTGTAACGTGGCGTTCCAACACAACGCACACGTGTTCGATACTTATTAAAGTACCTCTCTTGTTCTCTCTCTCTCTCTCTCTCTCTCTCTCTCTCTCTCTCTCTCTCTCTCTCTCTCTCTCTCTCTCTCTCTCTCTCTCTTCCAAGCTCTTCAAACTGATTCAAGGCGCAATTATAATCGTTATTTAATCGTTCTAATGCGCGAAATCGCGCAACATAATATCGTCCCGTTGTCGCGTTCTAGCCTGCACACCAACCAACCAACCACCCTATCCACATTACGGAGAAGTTTTCGAGGTCCCGAATCACGACGGAGAGAGAGAGAGAGAGAGAGAGAGAGAGAGAGAGAGAGAGAGAGAGAAAGAGAGGTAGTCGCGTTCGGGTCGTGCTCGAAATTCAGAAATACTTGCCTGTTTTGTTTCGGAGTAGCGCGCAGGCAGCAATGTCTTTACTCGAAAGTTTCAAATTCTCTGTAGCGTTAGAACGTCGTCGTCTTCGTCGTCGTCTACGTCGTCGTCGTCGTCGTCGTCTTTCTCTTTCTCTTTCTATTTCTCTAGTCGAAAACGTGTGCGCACTCTTCGCAAAAGAAAGAGAAGGGAGATGAACGCAGACTCAGATTCGGGTTAATTACTCTAGGCGGACGAATCGTGACTCGGAACATGTGTTTCGAGATAGGAGAATGTGCAAGAGAGCACCCGCGACGACCGTAATCCCTGCATACTATGCGCTGCGCAGTTATACATGCGCGCTCGTTCGCTCGCACGCACGCACGCACACTCACTCACTCACTCTTCTTACGAGGAAAGAAGTGGATGGGAGCTGCTACGTTGGAATTCTCAATTCCGGATACTACCAATTCTATTTTCCGTGAATCGACTACGAGAGAGCCTTTTCTTTTCTCGTCCTCGAAAATTCCTCGACACATAAAAAAAAAAAAAAAAGAAACTACGTGGAAACTAACGATTCACTGGCGCTCGCTTACCCTTCGGTACGATCAAAAGGGGGAGAGAGAGAAAAAGAGAGAGAGAGAGAGAGAGAGAGAGAGAGAGAGAGAGAGAGAGGGAAAGAAAATGAAAACTCTATCGACCGAAACTTGTGTTGGGATTAATCGAATCGTTAAAATTAATCCGCGTGCAAGCTTTAACGATCTACACCGAATATCGGAATATGTAATATGTTATTCGGTTAAAACGAATTCGTTAATTATTTCCATCGGAAAAGCTTTTCTAAATGCAAACGTGCCTTTCACGTTGGTAAGTCATTTATGTTTTCCGCTCGGCGGTCAACGAGACTGCGTTCTCCTCTCTTAAACTCGGAAAACTTTTCAATGACATACGTAATTCGTTGAAATTATGAAGTGTCGATAGAAGTCCTCCGTTGAATAGACGTTTATTGCACACTGGAATGAGAAAATTAGGGAAGCCGGGCAGGCCAAGAGGAAAACGAAGTAATTAGTCAAAGTACACGAGTGCTAATAGTAGCAACGTAAGATGTTAGAATTCATTCATCGTTCCCGTTAAGAAAAAGACCAAACGAAACGCTTTTTATACCAGTAGAAATTAACTCGTCATTGTGAAATCATTTTCATTTCTTTTTTCTTTCTTTTTTTTTTCCCTTTCCCTTACGAAATTACCTTGTCGAGAGTACTGATTTTGACAATTTTTAATTATTCACCGTGTTATTAACGTGGAAATAATACTGAAAGAAACTGAAATATCGAGCGAACGCCTAGGTATAAATACATATAACGTTTATGTCTACGAATAAAGTACATGCCTTCCGTCCTACATACATTCTATTTAGAAATTCAGAAAAGATGGCTGGTCGTTCCGAAGGAAACTGTATGGGAAGAGAAGTTGATGCGAAAGAAATGAAGCAATTAGCCAAAGTACCAGCAAATGAAGCTTAATAAGGGTACGCTCGTCCTCTCATGGTTAAAATACACTTACCACTACGCGACCGGCAACTAAAAAAGAAAGACGAATGTAGAGAGAGAGAGAGAGAGAGAGAGAAAGAGAGAGCAAATATAACGAGAGAGAGATAGAGGGAGAGTTATGCGGAAGGAAAAACGTAAATTTTTTAAAAACCTTGACGGACATTTTCAAATATTATTTAAAAAAAAAAAAAAAAAGTAAAAAACGAAAAATATTGAATCGTTTGCTACGACAGACTTGCATAGTTAAATATTATGCATTAATAATCTTTAAAAATGAAATAAATGTCCATTTATTTCGATAGATATTTACGCATAGACGTATATACTCGTGCAGATAAGAGATGAATGAATTGAAATAACAAAAAGAAAAAATAAGAAAATGGAAAAAGTAAAGAAAGAAAGAAAGAAAGAAAGTAAACCATAAATAGTCTTTGTGAGTTTTTATATAATCCAGAGAATCGTACATCGAACCATCTCGAGTACGTCAAAGGGAATGGTTGACCTCGTTATTTCGAGCTCCGCAAAATACAACAGATCCTTTTTCTTTTACGTTTAGAAGTAACGTCGAAAAAAGGAAAAAAGTAACTCGACGATGGCCAAGGATGTTTATTACGTCATAATGATCCCGATTGTTAAGCGAACGTAATGCGCCAGTGTCGTACGAGATTTCTCCAACCTCTTATTTTCCCTCTCTCTTTCTCTCTCTCGTACACGCTCATTCCCTCGATCTCTCTCTCTCTCTCTCTCTCTCCCTCTCTCTCTCCCTCTCTCTCTCTCTTTCCCTCCATCTTTTCTTAGTCGAGCCCAAATGGCCGATATAAATCAACGCTCGCAATATCGTCGCGTCGTAGACATTGCCTTTTGCCGCGAGATAGTAGTAGCGAAGCACGGATAGGCGTATTGTTTTTCCACGTGATAAAATATATCCACGTGGATGGCACGGTTTAAATGCCTCATCCTCCTCCTCCTCCTCCTCCTCCTCCTCCTCCTCCTCCTCCTCCTCTTCTTCCTCTTCTTCCATCGGCACACTCCATCATAGGTACAACACTAAATTTGGTGGTCTCTTTAATGTCGCCGCCACGATTTCGCTAGATTTAACGGGAATTATATCGTCGATTGTTTTATTTCTCCTTTTTGTTTTTTGTTCTTTTTCCTCTCTTTTTCTTTTTCTCTTTTTAAAATCCTTTTCGATTATTTCACTTATCGCCAATATACCCTTTCGTTAATCTCGCACGCTATTATTTGCCGGAATCGAAGCGAATTGTCGCTTTTGTACGATCGAAATACATACGGCCGGTCTGCCGGCCGGCGCCAGGCATATCGCGTCCATACGAAAAATGAATTATCTGCGGCTTACTGCTGATTCCAAAGATAATTCTGCCAGGAGAAGATGAAAAAAAAAAAAAAAGAAAAGAAACAAAACAAAAAAATCAAGCATAGGCAAGCTATCACGAGCATGCATTTACCTTTGCGTTTGTATCAAAGGGATAAATAATTTCCTCCGCTCAAATGCGATAAAAGGGATAAAAATTCGCGAGATATCGTTACGGGACAGGTTTCGTGTCGCTGGATGGATAACAAGAAGAAGAATAAGAAGAGGAAGAGGAAGAGGAAGAGGAAGAGGTGGAGGAGAAGGAAGAAGAAGAAGAAGAAAAAAGAAGGTAACGCTTCGAATCGAGCGAAGGCACGTAACTCCTCGAGAATGGAAACATCTTCTATCGAAGGAAGAAAAAGATGGCGATAAAAGAGGGTAGAAGGGAAAGGGAGTTGAAAGAAACGGAAAAAGAAGGGAAAGGGTGGAAGACACAGAGGAATGCAAATGGTCCTGTACGCTTCCTCGCTTGCTCGCTCGATATGCAAAAGAAGAAATATTTGTGCCGTACCGAGAGAGGGAAGGAGAGATAGATAGATAGAGAAAGAGAGAACGAGAGAGAGAGAGAGAGAGAGAGAGAGAGAGAAGGCTGTGCTCGAGAGAGCCGAGGGTGTGCGTTCTTCTCTACTTCGTGCAATGGAAGACTAGTAAGAGTTAGAAGAAGGAAGAAGAGGAAGGTGAATAAGGAAATAAGACTGCTCGTCGTCGATCGTTCGAATTTCTCGTGAAAAAGAAGGAGACGCAATCCAAAGAGAGAAAGAGAGAGTGACAGAGAGGGAGAGAGGGAGAGAGAGAGAGAGAGAGGATATGCATAGCTATGTCGCTTGTGCGCGCTCGTGAGCGAACAGGAACGTGCGCCGTTTTATTTTCACGGAAGACGTACTCGCGAATGTCAATTAACAGTCCTCCTCGTCCTCGGTCCCTTTGCCCCGTCCCCCAACCCCCAACAACCCTTTTTTCCTTTTTTATTCCCCCCTTCTTCTTTTTCCGTTTTTTTCCCTTCCCTTTTTCTTTTTTTTCTATTTTTTCTATTTTTTTTTTTTTTTTTAAATTACAAAGGACGCCCGAATGAAATTTCGTTCGGCTCACGTTTCATTGGCGATCCGCGTCACGTTCCCTTGGTAAACGCACCGCGCTTAATCGTGCGTTCCACCGGCACGTTTTTCCGCCGAGCGGAATGTCCTAATTAACATGGCAATTTCGTTCGTCGCTGCACATTGGATTTCTACGGGAAGAAAAGGTGGAGTGGAGTGGAGTGGAGAAGAGTGGAGAAGAGTGGAGAGGAGTGGAGAGTGGTGAGAGGAGAGGAGAGGAGAAGAGAGAACAAGTTCGACGCTCTGTCGTCGACGAATTCTTCTTTAAAGGCAAGAGAGAGAAAGAGAAAGAGAGAGAGAGAGAGAGAGAGAGAGAGAGAGAGAGAGGAGCTGACGAGTATTAGACAATGATTTCAAAAGGAAGAAAAAAGAGAGAGCGCGGCATAGTGAATAATTTCCTTTCGATTTCGAAGAAAATAAGACAGAAAGAAAAAGAAAGAAAGAAAGAAAAAAATTTACGTGCAGTTACATAATTTTTATTCGCTCCTCTCGCGACCAGATACGTAACCGCAATAAAAGTTTCCTCTCTCTCTCTCTCTCCGTCCGTTAAAAAAAGACATTTCGTTTGTCACAATAAAGGCAGAAACGACGCGACATATGCATATTTATAAAAGTGTGCCGAGCGGAAAGCGTGTACGAGTTTTCACGGAAGAAAAAAAACGCGTGTCCACGCACGAGAACGGAAACGTTTATGGGGGCCTTGTACGGATCTCGTATCCGTACGAAGAGGACACGCGATGGTGGGGGTATTGGATGGATGTGGGCAGTAGGGTGGGGGTGAGGGGTTGAGGGGTGAGGAGGGGGGGGCAGCGAGCCAGAGTTTTATCACGACATATTATATTTTTATGTTTCGATCGCACGAAAATATTAATTCTCGAATCGATACTCGATACATTTGTATAAGACACTCCGCAAAACGAGGACGCGTCGAACCGTAAAATCGCGACTTTTTCGAGTCGCTCACACACACACACACACACACATATATATATATATCGATGTGTTCGATATCAAATCGAATTTTACAGACGTTTAAAATCGAGAAAAGCTCTCGAAAGGTTTTCGAAAAGCCACTCGTAGAAATCATAGAGCGCGTACTCCTTTTCATTTCTCTCTATCTTTTTTTCTTTCCTCTCTATTTTCAGTTGGGCTTCTTCACTTATTACACCGTGGCAAAGGGCGGGGTGAATCCCTCGGGTCCAGTACCGATCGACAGCGTCTTCATCTACAGGCCGGACAAACGCCTCGAGCTTTGGAGGTTCGCCTTCTATATGTTCCTTCATGCTGGGTAAGTCTTTTAAAACCTTTCTCGAATCGACTCCCTACATCTTCCTCTTTCTCTACCTCCCTCCCACCCCACCCCACCCCACCCCAAAGGTCCTATATAACGTAACGAGAAACGTACTCGTCGACCGTTCGCAAAAAACATTAAAGCGAGAGAGAGAGAGAGAGAGAGAGAGAGATAGTTTAAAATGGAGGATGGCGTTACAAGAGCGACGTTCAACGAGAGATAGTCGTTCATGGAAACGCTTTAAAGGGCCCTCCTGGAGATCGGGTAATTTATTTAACATCGATACGATTCCCTGACACTCGAGACTGGCTCGCTCGTAAAAGTTTCACATCGAAAATATTTCGTTCGAAATTTTATTCCTACCAACCCGGTTCTCCTCCTCCTCCTCCTCTTCGACGATATCAACTCCGATAAATAAAAAGGAAAAATATTTTCCTATTATATATATCTCGTTAATCGTCGTCTCTTTGTTTCCTCTCGCAATTTCATTTTGTTCGTCCGACCATAATCGTACATTAATCAGAGAAACGCGATACTCGTGTCGTTTTCAAACCTTTATCCGTTCTCTACCTCCTCGTATGTTGTGCGTCGCGAAGCTGGCGTTGCAGAATCGATTGAATTTTCCCCGAACAAGGGGAATGACATTACATAAGTGTACCGGCACGCTCGCCTTCTCTGACAATAGAAAATGGCCGGTCTCTCTCTCCCATTTTCCCTATTTTTTCTCTCTCTCTCTCTCTCTCTCTCTCTCTTTCGCCCTTTTTGGTGTGTGTGTGTGTGTCTGCGCGCGCACGCGCGCGCGCACCGTGGTACCCATTTTCTCGCGAAGCGTTTCCCTCCTTTCGTTCGCATTTCGCCTCTCCTCGCACGACTTGCCGCCATGCTACGTCGGTGGTTTTTCCTCTTTTGTATCTCCTCTCTCTCTCTCTCTTTCTCTCTCTCTCTCTCTCTCTCTCTCCCTCTCCCTCTCGTTTTCTCGCGTTCTCTCTTGCATACTCTCGCGCGAAGAGCGCGAGAACCGGTACAAAAGTTTTCAGCACGAAGCTCTCTAAATTATTCATGGAAACGCCAGATAAGGCGACCGTTTTCCCTACGTGCGTATGGAAGCAGCGATAAGAGTGACCCAGCATTTTCCACGCCGCGCGTAACAGCGAGCAAGCTTTCTCTCAGCTTTTCTCTCTTTAGCCCTTTTCACGACTTCTTCTCCTTCTCCTTCTCCTTCTCTCCCTGTGTGTCTGTCCCTCCTGATATAAAATCATTACGTAACCCTTTGGTATTCTACGTCAAGTCATGATGATACTCGACGTCTCATTCGAAACGTGTCACGATCACGACGACTATCTCCTCCTACGTGTATACCCTTTTCTTTAGAAAATCTAACCGAAGGATATAATATCGATCCCCGATATATTCCATAGTCGACGTCGAATAAAGGATATACGCCATAATACCGGTATCGATGACAAACGAATAATCAATCTCGACGGAGATAATATTGTTTGTAAAACGAAGCATTGAAGATAAAATGGTGAAGGGGAAAAGAGAATTAATTGTCTCCGGACGCGGGTGCCTTTCGTTAACTAATTGATAAGGTGAAACGAATTCTAAAACGTTGTAGCATATCGGCTACGAACGAAATGGCCGGGCGCTGCTTCTCGGTAACAAAGGAAGAAGAACGAAGTAGGTAGAGTAATAGGGTGGGTGGGTGGGTGGGTGGGTAGTAGTAGGCAATGCCTGTGAGAAAGGCGCGGAATGGTAAAGGAAAAATCGAGACAATCGCGGTAATTGCAGGAAGCCAACGTGGCACATAGAATCCAGATCGGACAATGGTATCGCCGAGTTCACGCTACGAGAGGAACGTCGAAAAAGGACGACGTCTCCCATTTTACTCCTTTTTTTTCCCCCACCCCCATCCCCACCCCACCTCACCTCCTCTCCTCTCTCATTTTCTCTCTTTGCAATCTCTATATGTCTCTCCCTCCTCACCTCGTCGTCCACGCTATCGATCCAAGATCTCGAAAAAGAACGCTTTGTAATTCTACGAAGGACTATATCGGCTCGTACGAATTTCGGACGGTACAAAATTTCATCCCTTTTATCTCGTGGAAGAGAAAGAAAAAAAAAAGAAAAAGAAAACTCGTCTCTCTCGTGCTATATTTAATTCGGCTATAGCGATCGCGTTTCTATGCATCGATCTAGAAGAAGCCAAAAGTCGTTTTAATTAACGAATTTATCCTCCGATAACGCGGCATAACGTTGTCCATTAATGAAAGTTAACGTCGACTTAGCGCATAAATTTTAACCCCGTACCACCTATCGATAACTCATTTCCCTTTAATAGTCGCAATCATGAGTTTTTAATCGGATGCATATTGGTATCAATCGAATTTTCTCCGATACCAACTTTCGAGTCAGAAAGAAAAGGATCTTGCGAAGGAGGTGCGAGGGGCTGGAGCGGGGGAGGCGAGAGAGAGAGAGAGAGAGAGAGAGAGAGAGGACACAACACGGGATAAGAGTAAAGAGATACGCTTTACGGATATTTTGAAAGCGTGGCTTTGGTAACGTCGAAAAGTTTGTCGAAAGTCCTCCTCCTCCTCCTCCTCCGGTTCTCTGGGCGCTTGACTTTAATGTTTGTCGTAAATTTCGCGTAAGGTATAACGCGCTTCTTCTTCTTCTTTCTTCCTCCTTCCTCTTGATCTCTCTTCTCCTTTCCGTTTGGGGATCACGCGCACGTACACACACACACACACACACGTAAGAAAAGCAAAAGCCAGTACAACGAGATCGTTTCTTCCCTTTTCCGACAGCTCGATTAGACGCTTTTCTAAAGTTTGTTTTGCAATACAGCGCTAGGAAATTTAATCGAAAGATAGGTAATATGAGAGAGAGAGAGAGAGAGAGAGAAGAAATTGATAATAAGTTTATTGCGAGTTATTCGTCTCTCATTTTTCCTCCTCGTTTTGATACAAGTCTTGAACATTATGCATGCGCGACAAGGGCTGCTCACCGTCGTCGTCGTCGTCGTCGTCGTTGTCTTCTCCCTCCTCCTCCTCCTCCTCCTCCACCTCCACCTCCACCTCCACCTCCCACGTCGCCATTATATGAAAGTCTCTAATGTCGCATAAATGGAGCCAGGGGCTTGCCTTTAATATCGTCTAGTCCACGTTTACCGCGTATATATAAGGGAGAGAGAAAGAGAGAGAGAGAGAGAGAGAGAGAGTCGTCTCACCTCTCTCGACCACCGAGAGGTAGGAACGAGGACGAAAATGACGTAGCTAGTCTCGCGCGCATCGGACGAAAACTTTCTTCTTCGTCTACTCCTAAGACCGAGCGTACAAATTATATATAGGGGAGGGTGAGTAAGAACGTGGTGATGGTGATGGTGGTGATGGTGGTAGTGGTGGTGAAGCTCGTGAAAGTAGAGATCCTAGGATGGAAGAAGGAACGCGCGGGCGTTACTCGTCGAAGGGCGGGCTCTCCTCTTCTCGGGCTTACCAGCCTCGAGAACCAAGAGAGGAGGATGAGGAGGAGGTGGAGGAGAAGGAGGAGGAGGAAAGGAGAAAAGCTTGGATTTAGTCGGCATGCTTTGCAATTAGCCGTCAGGTTGTGGCAAACTTACCGGAGCTTCTATCGGTTACGACGCGGTTTCAAGAATTAATGCCTTTCTCTCGAGCTTTCCGCGAGTGCTATACTACGTCTTATTCGATCTTTTTCCTTTAATACTTATCGGGTACTTTTCCTCGGCGCTTTCTCAACTTGTTTAACTTTCTCATATCGCAACGGGGAAAACTATCTCCCCCCTTATCGACAAAGATTTCAACGAAATTTAAGATGTATCGTTATTTTTGTTATTTCTTCGATGTAAAAAAGAAAAAGAAATAAAAAGAAACTTGTCTAAAGAGGGATCGCGAAGTTAATTTATTGAAATAATAACTAGTCTCGTATATATCCGTTAGGAAAAATAAAGTTAATAGGGGAGGAAAATGGTATTCCAACGATTCCGTACTTTCCGATTCTATTCCGTGCGCGTATATACGCCGAAAATACGTCGATATCGAAAACTCGAGCGTTGTTCGACGAATGGCAAGTTTTCGATACCTTAATTAATTAACGGCGTGAGATTAAATTGGTCTAGACCGCTTGATTTCTCGGATCGACGATACAAACTATCGACAAGGCTTTGTTTATCTTTTATATTTGCTCCAATCGGATTAAAAGAAACTCCTCCCTCCTCTCTCTCTCTCTCTCTCTCTCTCTCTCTCTCTCTTCCCCCCCCCCAATTCAACTACGTAATATCTCCGACTTCGATCGTATCACGCGAAACGTATGGCCGATAAACTCAAGAGAAAGTAACATAATTTCCCCTACAATCCACTTCTACCCGAATATCTTCATTTTCGTATTACTTTAAATGTCAGGATTAGGCTGATTTCAATGACGCGAGGGTAACTCGAGAAAATTCGCTAGGGAATCGAGAACAAACGCGTTCGAGTCACGCGAAGATTCTCGATCGACTACGTCGATTACATTTTAATTGGACGTTAATTAATAGCCGGGAGAGCAGCAGTCGCGTTGTTCCCCAACGCGAGTTATTCCGAATTCCCTGAATTCAAAATCGATCGACGTTATCGATATGGAAAATAAATGATGACATTTTTTTTTCCTTCTCTTTTTTTCCTTTTTTCTTTTTTTATATCGGTCCCATTACCATTCCCTTACTATTTTACGTTCTCGTATTTACTTTGTTTATATGTACTATATAATATACGGGGCACTATACATATACATTTATATTATATGGGGATGACCGAAGAAGGGAAGGAATCGGTAACACCGGTGTTCTCAGACCCTCCTTTTGCAACGCTCCATTTCGACGATTGCGTACTTACTACAAATCGATGCCGATATATCTTGGACGTCTTCGAACCGGCAAAATTATTTCATGGAAAGTAGGAAGCCTATCCTATAACCCCCGGCCACCCATCTTTCTGTTTCCTTCTTTTTTCCTTCCTTTCTTTCTTTTTCCCCCTCCCTTAATCCACACACCATTTTCCCAAAGTCGCGTATTTACATTAATTGTTGATAAATCGTGTTCCAAGCTAGACTTTTATTATGATCCGACGCGTAATTCCGCATGAATTAACAATTAAATTTTAGCGCGAGCCAAGTGAAACAAATGATAATACCTCGTTTGGCCGATAGATATATTATGTATGTATATATGTACCATTGGTACGCGAGTATTCCTAAGCAAGAGAGAGACACACACACACACACACACACACACACAGAGAGAGAGAGAGAGAGAGAGAGAGAGAGAGAGAGAGAGAGAGAGAGACGTGGGTTCATATATTATGTAACATCATATTCGAGTATATAGTACTTATGTATAATCTACCATCTATAAAGAAAATCAGAGTATTAATATCAACTATAATTTGCGGTAAGCTCTCGTAAATGAGACTACCGAAAGCTGCTTCTCTCGTCGCAATATTGATATATATATATATATATATATATATATATATATATATATATATATATATATATATTCGAAATATGGAGACACTTTTGCAAAGCGTATAAATATATTTTTTTTTCCTTTTCATTTCTCCCCAACGAACAAAATGTTTGGAATTTGTGAGTACACTTAAAGAAATTAATCGACCGTATATGGGGTAGGGGGGAGGGGAGAGGTGTATTATAATCGATAAATAAAATTCTTCAGTGACGATTGATTATTCCAAGAGCGATGAAAAATAAAAGATATCGGATATTTTTCGCGGGTAAACGATTCTTTCCTCTAAAAGTAAAATTAACCAGTGCGT
>OU426999.1:493994-501494 GCA_911387935.1 Dolichovespula saxonica
TTTCTCTCTCGCTTTCCCCGGGCACATCGTACACACCGTTTGCACTGGAACGATGCAGCAGCTTAGAATTTCGCCTCGCGTCGCGGCAGGACGAACACGTAATGGCGGTCGATGTACGGAAATAGGAAAGAGAGGCAGGCAGACAGGAGGCAGGCAGGCAGGCAAGCAGGCAGGCCCTATACCTCTTCTCTTTCTCTTTCTCTTTCTCTTTCTCTTTCTCTTTCTCCTTCTCCTTCCCCATTTACCCTCTTTCCTCTCTCCATGATACACGAGCTACAACGCCATACTACTCTTTACGGATGCATCGTTGTATACTCGCACTCACCGACTTCTAACTGTACGCTCAATTTTCTCGGTTTTACGTAGAGTCTAGGGGGACCCGGGATACATCGTCGTACCACACCTAGTTTCGCATTTCTTTAGAATTTTTCTTTCCTCGCGATATCTCCTTCGATGATCGTCTACGTCCTTTCTCTCTCTCTCTCTCTCTCTCTCTCTCTCTCTCTCTCTCTCTCTCTCTCTCTCTCTTCATCTTTCGCGAATACACCCTCACTCACGCACACTTTCTTCTCCGATCTCGCTATCTTCTTTTTACCTCGATATTATTCGAGAAACGAATTTCCGCGTTTTCCCCCTCGAAAATCGAATGTAATTCATGTAAAAATATTTCGTGAAATATTCAGCTGGAAAGGGAGAAGAGAGAGAGAGAGAGAGAGAGAGAGAGAGAGAGAGAGAGGTTTCTCTCGATCATGGTTCGCTTAGAAGTCCGCCTTCCGATCACCACCCCTCTCTCCCTCTCCCTCCCTCCATCCTTTCTACTTTATGTCGAATAATATCCTGCAAGGATACGCGTATATGTATGTATGATACATGTACCTATATAGGTGTGTGTGTTTGTGTGTGTGTGTGTGTGTATATTATATATAGACAGATAGATAGATAGATATTTTTCTTTCGTTCGTTCCTTCGACCGCGCCAACGTTCCTCTTACTCGACTTCGTTTTCTTCTTCGTTTTCATCGTACCCTCTCCTCGCTCTTTTCTTTTTCCCTCCCTCCCCCCCCCCTTTTCGTTTCCCCTCTCGCGCCTTTTGCACTGTGATAAGTTATGCGCGTTCAATTTTCTCATCATATATACCTCAGATCGCAATCTTCATCCCTTTTCCTTATTATTATTCGCCTTTCTCTCCTTTCATTTCTCGTTCTCTCTCTTCTTTTAGAAAGAAAAAGAGAGAGAGAGAGAGAGAGAGAGAGAGAGAGAGAGCAGCAGCTAATATAAATTTTTACGATCGTTAACGCGTATTCTCTCCTAAGGGACTCTCCCCGTGGCTATATCGAAGAGAATGAGAAAAATCAACAAGATAGTTCAATTTAAGTTGAAATTTCGAGAGAGAGAGAGAGAGAGAGAGAGAGAGAGAGAGAGAAAGAGAAAAAAGTCAAGGAAGCTCTCGAACGCCCTATGTTTACTAACCCCTTTAGGGGATCATCGGAATACATGCATTTTTGACCGCTTTCGTACTTTTCCTTCCTTTTAACCCCCTTTTCTTTCTTTCTTTCTTTCCTTCCTTCTTATGTTCTTTCTTCCCTCTTCTCCTTCTTTTTTCTTACTTTCTTTTTTTTTTTTTTTTTTTTTTTTATACAATCGATTCCGACAGTGGCACCACACGATCCGCTGCACCTGTTGCACTCGCATCGTCGTAGCCCGGATACGTTGTATCCGGGAACTACTACCGCGGAAGTCGCTACCTCGTTAAACTTCGTTTCGTTTCAAGAACGCGAATGTGTCCACGGTTATAACGGTATTTTGTTATTTTCAATCGAGTCCGGCTTCGGTCCAATGTTTTCTCAGCCATTAAAATCGAATTGATGGGAGAAGGGAAGGGAAGGGGTGGGAGGGGGGTGGTACGGCATTGTCCAGGCTCGATCGATCTTAATCATTCCCTGACAATTTGTCTTTATTTCGAAATAGTAGTCTACAGATCTCTTTCTCTCTCTCTCTCTCTCTCTCTCTGTCTCTCTCATAGGATAGAATTTTCTAAGGGAACATTAGTATAGCGTATATATATATATTCGTAGTCGTTCATAAGGAACATTGCCGTAATAAGAAAGCGAGTAGTAGTACGTGGAGAAAACGTGTATGTAAAAGTCGTACAAGCTTGGGAGTAGGTCGTTGAAATATTAGTTCGCGTCGTCGCACATAACCTGTACTTTGCACCGACCAACCAACCAACCGACCGACCGACCGACCGACCGACCGACCGACCGACCGACCGACCGACCGACCGACCCACTTCCCTTTTCTCTTCTTTTCATCCTTTCTTTCCTTCTTGGCGCTAAAGGCAAAGGCGCACCTAACGAGGATTCAAATGAATTTCATAATCCCAGAGAAAGAGGAAAAAGCGAGAAAGGGTGGAGAAAGAGAGAGAGAGAGAGGATGGAAGAGGGAGGAGGAGGAGGAGGAGGAGGGGTGCGAGAGACGGAGCTCTGGGCAACGTCGAGTTACTCGAGTTTATTAGAGGATTTTTATACTTCTCTATCGTCGTCGCGAAACGCGACTTCTTTTTCCTTATCTAATAAATACCTTCCTCCCCTCCCCTCCCCTTCCCTCCCCGTCGTCGCCGCCTCCGACTCGTCGACTCTACTTTATTCGATTTCTTTTCGTTACTTTAATTAAATGGTAAAAAGTACTCAACCCCCCCAACCCCATCCCATCATATCGAATAATAAGGGAAAATTCGAGCGAAAATCAATCGGTCAAATTTCTATATGGTACCTCCAACATTTAGTCGCTCGATTTAATCGAATCGTGAGTATGGATGGACGCTCGTGTAATTTAATTTATTTGCCTCTCTCGAAACTTGGTCGTCTTAAACCAACATCTCTCGAAAACCAAGTCGATCCTAGTTAGGCAGTTCTCGGATGGACGAGCTCTGGAGAACGTGGAGTAACGTCGAGCCCGGGTATAGGGATGGAGAGAAAACGAGATGGAAAGGGAGAGAGGATGAGAGAGAGAGAGGGAGAGAGAGAGAGAGATGCGATGGATCTACATTTCGAGGCTACATAAGAATCTACGTAAGAACTATCGGTAAAAGAGAAATAAATCATCATCTCTCTTCCTTTCGAGTAAAGGGAAAAAGGGAAGAAAAATTATAGAAAAATACCATAAAAATCAGGCTTTTATTATTTTTCTTTGATGCGCGCAACAACCCCCCCCTCTCTCTCTCTCTCTCTCTCTCTTTATATATATATATATATAGATATATAAGAAGGATCGATTTGCAAGTTGTTCGACAAGTTCGTAGAACTACGTAAAACTATAATATCTAATTTAAAGTCTTAAAAGGAAATAGTTATGTCAGGTGTCGTGTTGCGAAAGAAGAGAGATATATATATATAGAGAGAGAGAAAGAGAGAGAGAGAAAGAGAGAGAGAGAGAGTCAAGTAAATTCCCTTTACAATTTTCTGTCTCTCAAAAGTACCTACCAGCGGGTTAAGGAAGTTCGACTGAAGAGGGGGAAGGGGACGGATGGGGCGAGCGAAGCGACCGCGTCGACTCGCAAAACAGCGTGCTTAAACTAAAGGTACTTTCAACTAAGTTATACCTTGCTCCTCGACTGTCTGCAGGTTCCCTGGGTACCTCGGTGTTCGACACCGACGTCTATCTGGTCGGAGCGAGCGGCGGCGTTTATGCTCTTCTAGCGGCCCACCTCGCCAACGTTCTTCTAAACTACAACAATATGGAGTTTGGCATAGTTCGACTTATCGGCATCTTCATCATCGGTAAGTGAAGTAGTATCGCGGGATCGGCCGAAGAGAGCCAGTGAACCACGATTTTCCCCCGTTCTCTCCATCTCTCTTCTACTTGGTCCGTCAGGACATTCACGGCGATTCCTCCTACCTACCTCCCTCCCTCTCTCTCCTCTCCTCTCCTCTCCTCTCCTCTCCTCTCCTCTCCTCTGCTCCTCCTTTTCTTCCCCCAACGTGAAAACGTTTGCTTTTACGCCGATAGAAACTTTTGACATCCGTCGAGAAGATTCGCCGAAACTTTTTCGAGCACGAAATGATTTAGACAACGTTGAAATTTAATTTCACGATATATATATATATATATATATTCGTTTCCAAGAGAGAGACGCCCGAAAGAAACCGTCCGTTAGTTTGGCGAAAACCACGTTTTGTACCCGTGATAATTTTATTCATTGTCGTGCGCACGTTTTCAATTAAAATTTATATTAAAAAGCTTGTTATATGTATTATCAATTAGCGATCGACCAAAAGGTCTCGTGCAAGCGATACGAGTAGCGTTAATTGAGATATGTATATATATATATATATATATATATATATATATATGTGTGTGTGTGTGTGTGTGTGTGTGTGTGTGTGTATATTCGTTAGAGCTCCTGCTCTCTTTGTTATTCATTGTCTTTCCTTTTTTTTCCTTCTTCTTCTCCTTATTCGGTTTCAATTTTATTTCTATTATTATTTTGATATCATTTATCGTGCAGGGAATGCAAAATCGTTGCCGTCATCGCCGCCGGTACGTCGCAAAATATACGCTCGATTTATTTCTAGGACAAATTTAATCCGTCGGATTAATCGACTTGGGAAATGATATCGATTCTTTGCAGAATATCTTCTTTTTTTTTCTTTTTTTTTTTTTTCATTTATTTTTTTTCTCCCCCGTCGCTCCGCGCTCTATAGAGATTCAACACTAAATCATAGGAAATGTTTCTCGTTGATCAAGCTTCCTTTAGTTCTTTTTCTTGCCTACCGTCAGCGATTCTTCTCCGAGTGATGGATACTACGGTTGAAAGGCTAAAACAACAATGTCGATTGTCCTACTACGGACTGGTTGTACGCGCAGCAGTACTACTACGACGGGTTCACGAGCAGAACGTGGACGTGATGGAAGCGAAAAAGTAGAGCAGGAAATTAGTGGCGAGTCCGCGGAAGTTTTAATTAAAAGATAGCTGGCTCGGATTTTCTCCTACCCCTTTGCTAAAATCATCGTTATAGTCGCGATTGGTTCTGACATTTATGATATTAGTCCGGTAATACCTTACATCTATATATACATACATACATATGTATATATATATAAAATCTTTTAACGTTGACAGTATTTTCCGACGAGAAAGAAAAAAAAAATAATTATTGGAAACGTTGAGTTATAAATGTAAATGGATGGATGATGTGTAGTCGGATATATCGCGAGAAATTACGAACAATTTCGTTTATTTATAGTATCCTATTAAAATATACATTTATAACGAAGTACCTGGAGCGTAATAATATGTTTACGTTTAATTCATTTAATCCGCCGTTTCTGAACATTTCGTAAACGCGCGCGTTCTCTCTCTCTCTCTCTCTCCCTCTCTCTCCCTCTCCCCCTCTATCTCGCAATGCTTATCGCCTTGTCGTTAATCCAGAGTCCAGTTAGAACGGGATAAATAAAGGAACGAAGAAAAGGGGGAAAGCTGCTTGTGGGACGGTACTGATCGCGATCGGAAAGTTTTAATTAAAAGATAGACACCGAGCGTAAGACTGGCGCGCTCGCGCGCATTTCCACCGACATTGCGATCAACGTAAATTCGCAAACCTTTCGTTCGTTCGTTCGTCGTTCGTTCGTTCGTTCGTTCGTTCGTTCGTTCGTTCGTTCATCTTTTTATCAACGAAACTTCAAATTGGATTTAGCCTGTCGTCCGATAACGAAATCGGCTTGTTCTTTCAAGGATGGTACGCGCGAGTTGTACGACGACGCTTAATCGACGTAATCTCCTTACGATCGTAGTCGATCGATAACGATATCGATTTTCAAATTAATCCCACTTTTAAATATTTCCCCTTCGAATATAACTTTAATTTTAAGTCTCCTCAAAGTATCAAGTCGTAAAGATAGAAAATCTTTCAAGTGCCTCGTATCGAAGGAAAATTATGAATATGTGTATATATATATATATATATATATATGTGTATAGATGGGAGAAGAAGGAGGATAGTTTATTTTTATACGTCGCAAATAAATAACCGATCGTTGGGTAGGTTTTAATAATAATACTACTATTCGTTCGCACGAGTTTCGCGTTGGCGAGCACCATCGGTATCCTTTATAGGGCCGATTTCAATGGAAAGGGACACGACGAGTGAAAGGGTCAAATGGGTGGAAACAAAAGCGGAAAGCGCGAGGCTCGGCACTATTCGGAAGTTTTAATTAAAAGATAGACGCGATGACCGTCGCGATCGGTGGCACCGTAGGCGGTATGCCGCACCAGTTCTCTCTCTCTCTCGGTTGATGAAAAGCACCGACGATGAGAATACCCGAAAGAGAAAGAGAGAGAACGAGAACGAGAGAGTGTATAGTCAAACACAGAGAACGAAAAGCTTTTTTGGCCTCTCGATTACGAGGCAACGACGCGTGAGAACCCTCATACACACGGTCGGAGTTAGGACAACGTGTCGGTGTCGTCTCTCTCTCTCTCTCTCTCTCCTCTCTCCTCTCTCTTCTTTGGCCTTTTCAAATTGGCCAGCCTCTATTACGACTCCGAGTACTTACCTTGGAAGCGCCTAAAAATGACGGAACGTGTCGCAACCCGGTCTCGAGCCTTTCCTCCCGCCGTTAATAAGAAAAGATAGGATCTTCGAGTTGATCTTATGGATTCAAAAGAGAGAGAGAGAGAGAGAGAGAGAGAGAGAGAGAGAGAAAACGTGCGTATGTGTGCTTTCGAAAGAAAAAAGGAAGACGCGTTTGTGTGTGTGTGTATGCGTGCTTGCATGCTTGCATGCATGCATGCATGCATGCATGCATGTGCGTGGATGGGTGGGAGGGTACGTGGACAGCGTGCGAGAGGGAAAAGAAAAGAAACGAGATCTCGGAGTCTGAACGATCCTCGTGCAGTCGGTGGCGCGGCATTGGTGGTGGGATTCTTTGTGTGTACTCTCGAGCGTATGTGTCTCTCGTGAGGATGACGACTACCTCTACACAACGCTACCTATGACGATGCCAGCACGAAGGAGCAAGCTGTTTGCTATTTACACCCCCCGAGACCACGAGACCATCCGGCACCTGTAAAAAAGAAAGATGCTGAAAAGCTCTTCCCTCGACTACGCTTTGAGAGCTTTCCATGAAATAGCCACCGGCTGTGATACCCTCTGGCAACCAACCCTCCTCCTCCTCCTCCTCCTCCTCCTCCTCCTCTTCCTCCTACTCCTACTCCAGTACCACCTTTTTACTTGGAATCCAAGCACCGTCGTCCTCCTTCGCGTCTTTCTTTATTTCGTTGCTTCCTCCTACCAAGACGACGACAGTAGGAGTCCGCGTTCTTCATTCGCGTTTTCACCGTTCCCACCCTCACGACATTTAATAATTCCTCCCTTATCTGTACCTGGCACTCTTATTTAAAAAAAAAAAAAAAAAAAAAAAAGTAATCAAAGTTACTCGCAAATCGTGTTGAGTAGACGTGTTCGATCGCGAACGTAAGGACGAGAAGGGGTGGACGGCT
>OU426999.1:511494-546494 GCA_911387935.1 Dolichovespula saxonica
ACGTCCTCGCAACTAACATCTAATCACCGTCCATCTAGACTCTCCTAGTCCTCGACAAAAAGGTCATACGAGGATAAACAGTGCGACGCATAATCGTTGATAATACGTGTGTACTACGCGTATCGATAAAATATAAATAATACGATGATAATACACATCGGGGGGTAGGGGGTTGGGGGTGAGGGCCGCCGCTCGATCGGTGGACCAGCTGATCGCTCTTTTCTCTTCTCTCTTTTTTTTTTTTTATCGCAGTTTACGTGTCGTACCGACGCGTAATACCTAGCTATAAGGGCTCGATCCTGCCAAGTGTGAAAATATATAATTATTTCGAAAATATCGAGATAAAATGGGCTATATCGTCGCATAAAATATTTTCACGCGTCCGAAGTAAAGTTCCATTACGCGAGGTGATCGATCCCCCCCTACTAAAACGCTTAGTGCGGCTCGTACAACAGAGCAATTATCGTAAAAATATATACTTCCATATTTCGTGAACTCGATTAAAGATTTAATTAACACCATAATAGCGAATGGTGTTCGTGAAATGTTCAAACGCATGAAAAAAAAAAAAAAATAATAATAATAAAAGAGAGACGTAATAGAACTTTACGAGGAGTCGTTATTTGAAATCGGATCTAAGTCTCTACGTACGTGATTATACATATATTCAAAATATACAATTCTCTATCTTGTTGGATCAACGATGACCGTCATGGCGCGGTATAACTATATATATATATATATATCTATTAAAAGTCGAAATTGTTCGTTAACAGACGTCATTTTCGATACGTTCGATACGACGCATTTCGGCATTGTGGAACGACTGAACGCAAGACGATTAAAAATATACACACGCATATATTCTTTTTCGCAAAGAATTTCGGAAAAGGATTTTCGAAGGGTAGACGCAACCCCCTTTTATACTGGCGGCGAATACTGTCGGGGAAAATATAAATTCCTCTCGCGCGTGAGAAAAAAAAAAGAAAAAAAAAAAAAAAAGAAAACAACTTACAAAACTAAAGATATTAAACGTCTGACACCAGAGACGACAGTATTATTATGGCTTAGAATCGATTCGCTTCGCGCGACAAATCGCCGACTTTATTATTATTATTATTATTAATTAGGCCATGGATTACACCGTTCGATAACATCGAAGCGTGTCGTTATTTTCGATAGACGATTTCAATCGGAACGGCGTAACACGGATTGACGAAAATGAATCGGAGAGGAATCGACGAGTATTTTTAGCTCGCTATATTTTTCTCAGCTCGCAGTAAAGGCGACGAAGTATCGCGGAGAGCGATTATAAGAGTTAAATCTAAGGTGAGGCTGCGGCGGTGGCGGTGGCGGAGGAGGAGGATCGAAGCGAAAACGCGCGCGCGCGCTTTCGATATAATCGAATATTCTCTCGCGAGGGTCAGCGAAGAAGAAAAGCAGGTCCTTCGAGGAGACAGATAAATCGAGAAGGAGTTTCGAAGGGCTAAAGGTGCGCTAAGACCTCGACCGCGGCTATCGGTGGCGTTTGATCGCCGCTAAGGATAACTGGATCGGCTTCGGTTTGAACGATCCTGACGAGATTAGCGTCCTTCTTCGAGGGCACCAGATTCGCGTTAGGCGTAGCGTTCGCTCTCGCGCAATAACTCGGTGGTCTACTTTCACGAACAGTACCACCACCGGCGCCCGCCACGATGCTACTCGCATTCGACCTGTAGGTGGGTGGCGGAGACGAAGTCGGCTGCAGCCGGTCTAGCAACAACAGCCGTAACCTGTACTCCTGCATGCTCGCCTGAAATCAAAGAGAAACATTTGGTATCGAACTTGGACGGGAACTTTCTAAGCACGAGCGCACGACCGGCACGTATACGAATAGAAATAGAGAGAGAGAGAGAGAGAGAGAGAGAGAGAGAGAGAGAGAGAGAGAGAGAGAGAGAGAGGTCTATTGAAACGTACGAATCGCGAAACTCATATCGCTTGCGTATATACGAGACCGGATTTTTATCTTTCGCAATGCAAATCCCGATCCGATTCGATCGATCGACGCTAGAAACGAAAAATAGAAAAGCACCCTCGTCGTAAAGGCGCGCCCCGATCGATCTCGTTCGCGATTTGCAAGAATTACGACTGGTTTTTGATCGTTAGTGCCGGTCGTAACACGCTCGTGAATCCTCCTCGTAGAATCGAAATGACAATGTTACCTGGTAACTCGGTGGTGGCGTTCTAAATTGGAATTCCGGATAAATCATGGCAGCGTACGGGTGTATCGGCCTCGCCGGTGGAATCCGACCGGTGATCCCCGTGAAACCGAAGAAGCTGCCGCAATTTTCTCGGCTGGTCACTCGCCACGCCACTGCGCTAACGCTCACCAGGACCACTCCTATTCCTGCAAACGTTGGACGATGGTTATGTACGGTATAAAGGAAAGACTAGAAAGAAAAAAAAAAAAAAAGAAAAGAAAAAAAAAACAATGATCTACGACGATACCATCACTTTTCCATTCTCCGTTCGGATTAGCTTGACTTTCGTGCGATATTCGTTACGCGTCGATCGGAATATAGAAAGGAAAAAAAAAAAAAAAAAGAAAAAAAATGAAAAGATGTATCGAAACGTTTCTTTCTTAATCGAACGGATAAAGAGAGATTATTGTTCCTCGAACGTGTATCGCCTTTCCCTCGTTGCGTTTTACGCGCGTTAAAATTAAAATCGGTGAAATCCGTATATCCCGCGCGTTTTCCTCGAGAAAATCCCATCGAACGATGAGAAAAGCGGGAGGAGGGAGGGGAGGGGAGAGGAGGTGGGACTCTTCGCCGCGACCGACGGATTCTCGAGTATCCGTGGCTCGCCATGAGAAAATACTTTCGTCCTCCTCCTCCTCCTTCACCTCCTCCTTCACCTCCTCCTTCACCTCTTTACGCGGCTCGCCCGATATAGAAACTCGATTGATTTTAACGGAGAGGGAATTTCCAGGGAATATTTTAATGCGCGCGAGCGCTCCCAAACCCCCTTTCATTTCCGCGATTAGATATTAGACACACATAGCTCCGACGTTATACAACCAAATAATGGCGATGTGCGTTGTTGGGCAACGCCCGATCCAATTAAAACACGATTAAACGCGATCGCGAATTTAAATAATTTTTCAATTCATTAACGATCGAGAAATCATATCGAAAGAAAATTCTTCGAGTCTGAAATCGTGCGAACGGAGAGAAATCAACGAGATTTTGAGGACTCCTTTCATTCGATTAATTCAATTAATTAATTAATTAATTAATTAATTAATTGGGAAGGTAGACACGTAGTAAGAGCCGTCGTCCGTTCTCGTCGTCTAATCTTCGTCTCGCTCTCGCGATCTCTCACGGTGGGTGAACGCGCGCGACCGCGTATATGCGTGTGTGTTTGTATGTGTGTGTGTTGTAGGCGTACGACGACATCGATCTCTGTAGGTTAGAACGGCGTTCTCCCATTGTGAGAGAGGCATTCTGAGCGGGTCGCAGGTTACATGCCCACGTTTAGAAAGTAACCGTTGCGAGTGTTCGCTCTCGGTCCCCTCTTCTTCTTCTTCTTCTTCTTCTACTTCTACTTCTCCTCTTTACTATCTCGCGCGTTCTCGTACGGTGTTTTCATCAACACCGGACTTTGTCTATTTTTCTTATCTCTCTCTCTCTCTCTCTCTCTCTCTCTCTCTTTCCTCCCTCCCTCCCTAGCGCGATCGTACTACGATGACGCGTTATTATCCACCTGTTTTTTATTTCAACTTCTATATCGATCGCATTCACAATCCAATGACTCTGTATTACAAACGATATTGAAAAAAAAAAAAGAAAAGAAATAAGAAAAGGAAGGAAAAATAGATCATCGGATATATGCAAACAAACGACGTGTCGTATCGGAGACTCTATAATCTTATCGACCGATTTGTAGCGCCTCCCCTCCCCTCCCATCCCTCTTATTACCCTACTCTCTTTCTCTCTCTCTCTTTACTTCGAATGAATCCGGTCTACTCTCTGCCTATAACTCTAGCCTCGCTTTTATATCGCTACCGGGGCTCTGCTGCGCTTATGGAAGGAGATCCGCTGGCTCTTTCGTTAATTCGTGCGAAAGAAGCGGACGGAGGAGTTAGAGTCGTGAATGCTCGCGAGCGAAACAGGTTTCCGATCGGCCTCTTCTCCTCTACACCCTCTACCCCACCCCTCGACCGACCCACCTCGAAGCCAACCCGAGGAGGCTAGTCTCTCTCTCTCTCTCTCTCTCTCTCTCTCTCTCTCTCTCTCTCTCTCTTTCTGCGTCGTCTTTCTTCGTGCATCTTCTTGATTCAACGTTGCCGTGTATCCCTCTCTCTCTCTCTCTCTCTCTCTCTCTCTCTCTCTTTCTCTCTCTCTCTCTCTCTCTCTCTCTCTTCCTTCCTTTCCTTCGATCGTTCGTACATTTCTTTTACATTTCCAGTACGTGTTAACAACAACCGTATGAAAAATAAACAAGACGAATATTTTCGTGCGACAGTTCGATTACAAAATGGTATATATATATATGTGTGTGTGTGTGTGTGTGTGTGTATGAATATTCTTTCACATATTTTCGCATTTATTTCGTCACGTTCGTTTCTCAAAGAAATACAATCGTAGGACGATCGAGCGAAACGAAGAGAGAGAGAGAGAGAGAGAGAGAGAGAGAGAGAGAGAAAAAAGAAAAAAGAAAGAGAAAAAATAAATGAACGACGAAAGCGAAAAATCTAATCGTCGATCGTGACACGCTTCGAATGTTAATGACGTAAACTTATTTATAAACCATAGGTAGTACACGGATGATATTATCCGCCTGTGTATACCACCATTCATATATTAATACCCGTATCGAATTCTACGAGCGTACAAGAGTTCCGTTATTATTCGGTAACGTTTACTAACCTTAACGATCGTCCTTGCGAATAACCGAATGCGCCGTTCCCTGTACCGCGCGAAAGGCCAAATCTTATCGTTCGACGAGTACCGGGGAACGAGGAGCGATCGAGAATGAAAGAAAAAAAAAATAAAGAAAGAGAGAGAGAGAGGAAAAGACGCAAAAAAAAACGAATCCCATGGTTAAAGAAGAGTACACGCTCGTAGACGTTTTCTTTCTCCTTTTCTCTCTCTCTCTCTCTCTCTCTCTCTCTCTCTCTCTCTCTTTTCTTTTCTTTTCCTTTCTTTTCCTTTCTTTATAGATATTATATGAAATGCCAAGCGAGCGTGGGAGCAAACGATTTAAATTTCAAGAGGACGCGGCATCCTGCATATTTCATGGTCTTACCGTCTTTTACTACGAGATTTTACTTTTTGCCGGCGACCGTCGAGACGAGGACGGACATTTCTGCGTTCGCATAAATCGAATTCGCAAGAGAATAGAAATGAAATGTTCTCTGGGGAGGGGGAAGAGAAAAGAGATAAAAAAAAAAACCCACACTCCCTCTCCCTCTCTCTTCGGAGATTTTCATCTTCTTTCGGACGTTGCAAAGACTCGTCGATTAATTTTTCCGTCCGCTTAAAAACGCACACACTTCGGTTAAATCTTTCTCTTCTAGGTTTACTTCGAACGGAGGCGAAACTGAACTATTCCAACCGGTCGGCCGCGCCGCCGTATTTGGAGGCGTAAGCGAGGCGTTGCGAGAAGAACGTTGCTGCGTAATTACGTACAATCTCGACCGATCACGATCGTCTCGTCTCGTCTCGTCTCGTCTCGTCTCTCGATCGATCGTTATAATTCTTTCGAGCGTTATAGGCGTGCGTGCGTGTGTGCGTGCGTGCGTCTCTCTCTCTCTCTCTCCGATTTGCATTCGCATCCTGCAATTCGCTTCGCAAGGTTATCCTTTTGTGAAACCAAACGACGCAATTCGCCGCCAACGCCGAAGGCCGCTACGCGTTCTAATTAATAAGAGATCTGAGGGGTAGGGGGGGTAGGGAGGAGGGGTAGGTTGGGAGGGGTCTTAACGTCTAATCTTGGTTCCGTCGATCGAACGATATAGTCGTAGTGATTCGTTACGGGCTCGTTATATATAATTTTTTTTGTCCTTTTTATTTTTATTTTTTTTTTTATTTTTTTCCCCCCTTTACGTTACATACATAGAACGCGCGTGTATATACGCGTACGTGTGTAGACGGTCGCGAGCCAAGTGAAAACGAAATCACACGGTTTTGGATTATTTCCGTTTATACACGTATAAAATATGTAATTATGGTTGAGGCCAGACACGGATTGACGACGATAGGAACGAGACCGTCGAGCGTAAATGTTGCGTAAGTTCGCGCGCGAGTTTCTCCGCGTATTCGTTGCGAGGAAGACACCCAACCGATTAAAAGAGAGGCCCCGAGAGGAAGTAGAGGGACGACGCGCGAACGGGAAAGAGAGGTGAATAATAGATAATAGTAAGAGTAGTAGTTGTAGTAGTAGTAGTAGTAGTAGTAGTAGTCGGATTCTCATGGTATTCGACGATACTCGTTATAAACTTTCCATCCGTCCGATCCCTCTTCTTCTTCTTCTCCTTCGGTTCTTTGGTCAGAATATCAAAGCGAAGTCGATTTCTCGTTATCCCAAACGATTCGTTAACGAGACGAAGACCCTGATAGATAGACAGATCCTCCTTTTCCTTTTCCTCCTCCTCCTCCTCCTCCTCCTCCTCCTCCACCTCCACCTCCGTCGTAAAATCGATCTCGAGTACTCTCGCGAAATAGCAATCGTCGCGAAGGAAGTGGCATAACTCGTTCGTTAAACCGGAAATCGTTCTATGCCACCCGAAGGCGGTACAACAAAGATCTCAAAGATTACGACCTGGAAACGGAGAAACCGCTCGAGGGTATTACTCCTCCTTCGATAGTGTCCCTCCCCTCGTTTAACAGTTAACAGTACAATTCTATCGATTCGTTCGACTTTGAAACGACGAATGATATGTATATACACATACATACATACATACGCGTCGATGTCGTATAGCGCGAGAGCTTTCTTTTTCCTTTTCATTTCTTTTGTTTTTGTTTTTGCTTTCCCCTTTCTTCCTCTCCTCGAGAACGCGAGTCGTCCTCGAAACAAGCTTTCATCGAAATTGCCTCGTAATTAGCAATAATGGCCAAACCCGTTCTTTTGTTCCTTTCAACGGGGAAAGGGTTGGGGGGGAAGGGGAAGAAAAAAAAAAGGAACTAACGTCGGATAGACCGTGCGACGATTTACAACGAGGAACGAATAAACGTGAGGCGCGTCGTCGTCCATTGTCTTTCTTCGAAAACTGGGATTCTTCGTCGAGTCTTTAAAAAAAAAAAAAAAAAAAAAGAAAAAAAAAAAACACGACGTTTCGAGAGAATTATCTCGCCGTGGTATTATTTGTACCCCACCGTCACCACCGTCAACACCCACCTTAGTCGTCTCGAAAGAAATTGTTTGTTCGAACGGTCGTCTCACGAGAGTTCGTCGAGCGTATAATAAGAAAGAGCGCGCGCGCTCGCGTCGATCTTTTTACGAAGATAAGTAAAAAAACAA
The DNA here is from genome assembly GCA_911387935.1 of Dolichovespula saxonica. Classification (NCBI taxonomy): domain Eukaryota; kingdom Metazoa; phylum Arthropoda; class Insecta; order Hymenoptera; family Vespidae; genus Dolichovespula; species Dolichovespula saxonica. The sequence goes on from OU426999.1 coordinate 519,001, forward strand.
AGAGAAAGAGAAAGAGAGAGATTACCTTTTGCGCGAACTTACCGATCATGAGTAGGGCCACGGCGATGTGATCGCGTCCCGAGGCCCTGAGCGCGCCCAAAAGGGCACCGGCACCGGCACAGACAAGGCCCACCACTCCCACGCCGAGTATGGACCAACGGACCGGTGGCGAACCTAAGCCGCAGCATTGCTTCGGTACTACAGCGTCCCTGAAAGACAAGAAGCGCGATCGTAAGAGAACTGTGACCCACTGACACACACTCCTTCTTCTTCTCCTTCTTATTCTTATTCTTCTTCTTTTACTCCTCTCCCGGTTACTACACCGTTGGCCAGTCGCTAACTAAGCCGACGACGACGACGACGACGAGGAGAATGGAGAGAAGACCAACAGATCAACCAGCCATCACCACCACCACCACCACCACCAACAATTTCTAGGAGGAATGACAGACTCCAAAAAGGGCCTGTCACCACACCGTTTTCTTTCACGATTCCATCCTTCTTTTCGTTCGCTCCTCCTCCTCCTCCCTCCTCCTCCTCCTCCTCCTCTTCCTCCTACCTCCTTCGATCGCTTCAAGATTTAGATTTAATCGTTCTTAAAACTTAACGCGTCATATCTCCTTGCTTCCTACAGAAATTATCTGGGTCTCTGCAACACCATGCCGGGTAATACACTCTCTTTTACTGATAAGTCTATAAAACGGAATTACGACTCTTGAACGATCCAAGAAGCGGTTACTAAGGACGAGAAAAAGCCTCGTTTTTCTTCGAGATCGACGGTAATACGGCTTAATGGTCTCTTTCTTTATTTCTTTCTCTCCCTCCCCCCCTTACTCTAATAGACCAATCCTACATATATATATATATATATATATATCTATATATATGATAGATGCATCGATCAAAGCTAACTATCCCCGACATATATTTTCGTTATCGACCATACGACGAAATGTCCCGCGCCTCGTAATAATCCCCTACACGAAGGGGGACATAAGAAAGAAAAGAGAAGAAAAAAAATGAATTTCCAAAAGAAAAGAAAAAGAAAAATAAAGCGATACGATCCAAATATGCCTACGGCGATTCGTCCCGGGATAATTGACGAGCGTGAAACACGGACGGATGGACGGACTGCGAGACGACTACCGAGACAATTGGCGTTGGAAATCGTAGGAAGAAGGGGGGTGCCAAACGATGATGGAGGAAGGATCGATTTTGAGATATATCGAAGAGGGACTTTGAAAGATCATGACATCAAGCACTAATCGAGACATCGCGGTGCGGAATGATATAGATTTACGAGTTCTACTTCTGTAGTACCGGTGTTGCCCGTAGCCAGAGCCACGGAGAACCAGAGAACCAGATAACCAGATAACCAGATAACCAGAGAGCCAGAGTGCACGGGGCTCGGCCCTATTTCGCTTGCCTCGGAGAGAGAAAGAACGGTTCTCTCTCTCTCTCTCTCTCTCTCTCTCTCTCTCTCTCTCTCTCTCTCTCTCCGACATGCGTTGAACTTTACTCGGCCGGATAATTGACGCCATTCGCCGGCACACAGTCCGTTGCACGGATTACACGCACACGAACGCGTGTTACACGTTACCTTCCTACCTTCCCACCTCCCCCCCCGTCCTCCCGTCCAGTTCAGTCCAGTCCAGTCCCGCTCCTCCCCGCCTCTCTCTCTCTCTTTCTCTCTCGTACACACCGCCACCTTTCCTCTCGCGGCTAAAAACTTCATGGGACGTGATATTCCACGTTAAAACTTCGACCCCGGCGGGCATTTGCGCGTCTATAATCCAATTATCTCGCGCGTTTCCGCTCTCTCGTCCGTCCGAAGATAATCGTCATTACCCTCGCTCCGACGCCATGGTCGCGCGATACTCGCCGTTCTCCAGTGAAATTGAACAAAACAAAACAAAACAAAACAAAAAAGAAGGAAGGAAAGAAAAATAATTAAGTACCCTATAATAACACATACAATTTTTCATTCTCGGCAATGACATCGGTAAGATATTAGAAAGGAGGAAGGTAGAGAATGAAAGAGAAGAATTGAAAAAAAGTAGTCACGAGCGGATCGATAGAACGAACCCTACCTACTTAGCTACCTACCAACCTCCCTCCCTCCCTCCCTCCTCTCCTCTCCTCTCCTATGTGCTTGTCGACCCTACCTCTAAGATCGCGCCCCCCCCCCTCGGTGTCTGTAACATGGCCTAAATATGAAAATCAAGTACGGAGACACGAGAAAGGGGACGGAAAAGAATCGGGGAATGCGTAGAACGGAAAGGCGAGGCTCGCTTTCGAACCCCTCGAGTACGACGTGACGTTCTACTCTCCCAGCTCGAAGGCTCCCGTTAATAGGCCAGACGCGTGTAGAGGAAGAAAAAAAAAGAAGAAGAAAGAAAGAAAGAAAGAAAGGGAAAAAAGAAGACTCGTAGAGAACGACGAAGGGGAGAATGATTCGAGACGAAACTCGTAGTTATCGATCCTATCTTACTTGGACACGTAGGTCCTAACCACGGTGGTTGGTGGACCCTACTACTACTACTACTACTACTACTACTACTACTACTACTACTACTACTACTACCATGGTCGCGTTCCTTCACGGCTCGCCGATTGGATAAGGAATCTTTTCGGAAATGGTCACGCTCGACTACCGATCTTAGGGGAGAGAGAGAGAGAGAGAGAGAGAACCTTTCCACGCTCTATACTATCTCGTTACGCAGTTAGTCCTCCCTCGGAATAAATTCATTGGGTTCGAGAGATTAACGATTATAGAACGTATATCGACGAGGGATGAAATATAAAGTATATTGTATACTCGAATAAAAAAAAAAAAAAGAAATTCATTAGGTCGAGAGATTATAGAAAGTATATCGATATAGAACGTATTAAGTCGATTATAGAACGTATATCGATGAGGGATGAAATATAAAATATATTCTATACTCGAATAAAAAAAAAAATAAATAAATAAATAAATGAATGAATGAATGAATGAAGGAACGAAGGATTGAAAACAAACCGACCTGCCGAATGCCGAGACGCTGGTGGATACGGGAAAGGGTAAGCCCAAACTTAATCCCCTGAGACCGAGATGAGGTGGCGGAGGATGAAGGAAACCTCTCGCGGGTGGCACCAAAGGCACTCCGGGAGCGTTTGCGGACGCGGGGCAAGCACCGACCGCGACGGCCGCATTCGCGGCACCCGGATAAGTCGGAGGAGGCGGTGGGAGCGAGCAACTCCTCAGGGCCCGACGATGCTGTCTACGCATTCGCCTCTCCCGGCGACGAGCCCCACGTGACTCGCTCGCGAGCTCCTCGAGGACCTCGGGCCCATTCTGAAGCGCCACCTCCGTTTGCGCTTCCGTCGAGGTGAACGACCTGACGTTGTTGCCGTTGCCGTTGCCGTTGCCGTTGCCGTTGCCGTTGCCGTTGTCGCTCGTAGTACTGTTGGGATTATTATTGTTGTTGTTGTTGTTGTTGTTGCTGTGCCGATTGTTGTTGTTGTTGTTGTCCCCACGCGGTTCCTGCGAACAATCAAAAAAGTTTTGCGAGATCAACGATCGAAGCACATTCTCTCTCTCTCTCTCTCTCTCTCTCTCTCTCTCTCTCTCTCTCATTTTGTCGAAATACCACGGATTCTCGATTACTGACGACCCAACACCACCATCATCGCCATCGACCGTCCATCTCTACCTCCCAACCAACGTGTATCGTCGTCCCTTTCTCCGTCCCATGTGCTTCCCAAACGGAACGCGAGCCTCTACCTACCGACAGTGGCTCCCAAACATTTTCACGCATTCTTTCGCGAATTCCATTCGAACACTTTGATTCGCGTCGATACCAAAGGGGACGCTAAGCTCTACGTTAACCTCCACGTTATCTCATAGAAAGCTTTCAGAGATTAATCCGATTCAGAGTTGATCGATAACAGCGAATTCGATTGCGATTCTAAGACAAAATTTTGCTTTTTCTTTTTTTTCTCTTGCACGACGAACGATAAGGATTCGCCCGAGGTAGAAAGAAACCAACGATTAGCGAAGATTTCTTGCGTTTACTCGTTCTATATTGGATGAAAAAAAAAAAAAAAAAAAAAAAAAAAAAGGAAAGTTTACGCCTTACGCTCGAAATTACGGAGAGCCGTAGTAATTAATCATGAGAAGAGATAAAGACTGACGATGAGAGCCACGCGATCTCGCATTAACGAGAAACTCAATTCTCGGTGCTTTCCTAATTGTGCGAAGAAAAAAATGGAGTTAGGAACGAGAGATTCTCTCTCTCTCTCTCTCTCTCTCTCTCTCTCTCTCTCTGCCTTTTCCTTTTTCATCCTACTGGGCCTTGGGCACATGAGAAACGTACTGTGTTTTCTCTCTCTCTCTCTTTCTCTCTCTCTCTTCGTGGTTTTTCCATTTTTCTCTTTCTCCCCTTCGGTGTTAGATAGACCGAGCCCTGCCATTGTTATGGATGCAATTACGTTATTTACGACGCAACCGCGAAGATCGCTCCTTGATAAAGAGTTTAAAGACCCGAAGCGCTATGCGAGTCCCGTATTTCAACGGGCCGACATAAACGTATAGCGAATGCAAGCAGCGGTACTTGGACCAAAAAAAAAAAAAAAAAAGAAGAAAGGAGGGGGAAAAAAAAACAAAACGGAAAACCTTCCCTAGCATCGCGTTATAATACCGTGACTACGCTTGGCCCGTGATCAATGATACGCTATCGTTCCTGGCGTGTTATCAAACCCGGTGCATCGACGATGCGCGGCAGTGCATCGCATTGCTTCTCCGGCTAGATCACTCCGCTCGATATCAGTAACGCAACCTATTATCCGGAAGGACGAGGAACAAAACTGTCGAACGGTTCTGATCTAATCGTAAGTCGTTCAAAATTATAAGAAGGACCGAGATCGCGTGGAAAGTATCTTTTTTATTTCTTTTCTTTTTCTTTTTTCTTTTTTTTTTTTCATTTCCTTTGAAGAACCGTAACACTTAGTTAATGAAAAAAATCTTTCAATAGATTTTCGCATAGCATACTTTTCCTTATCCACACAACGTTAAATCCACACCGGCAATGTTTACTCGAGAAGAAAGCTTATACACAAGTCGCGTATATATAGGTCTATCTGTATATCTATTCACACGTACACGCGTACACGTGTACGTACGTACATACATACATACATAGATACATAGATATATATATATATATATATATATATATATATATTCAAGTGTAAAACTCCCTTCGGAATACGGAACGAACGCAAAGAACCGCAATCGTTTTCGCGCTGTGAAACGCTCGACTAACATATATATCTCTTTACGAGGATTCCGAGGAAAAATAAAAGAAAAAGGCGAAAAAGGGGGAAGATGAGGATGAACGAAAAAAGAAAAGGAAAAGGAGAAAGAAAGAGAGAAAAGAATCCTCGTGAGAAGGAAAAGTGGGTCGCGACCGTAAGCGGTCTTTATAAAAATATATATATATATATATATATATATATATATATATATATATATATATCTGCATGGGCGCGAATCGTCGTCCTTAAAGCAAAGGCTTCGCCGAGATAACTCGGGTTTCGTTCGAACGTAAGCGAGTGTGATGAAAGTCAACGTGAAATTGGGCCGCCTCTTTCTCCTCCACCTCCCTCTATCTCCTCCTCATCCTCCTTTCCTAAGGGGTGGCGTAAAATTTAATAGCGAGCATCCAAGAACGATCGCGATTCCTCCCGCGCGACGCGACGCCTACTACTAATACTTACTGCTAAGAGAGAGAGAGAGAGAGAGAGAAGGAAGAACGCGGTTCCGTCCTGCTCTGTGCGTGCAGCTATTAGGGCTGTGACGATTTAAAAAGGGGGAGCTGCTTTGATCGAGGAAATAAATTACGTTCGTGTCGGCGCATACCCCGTACGCACGTTCGATGTTATACCTACGTAAGCGAGCGAAGTTAATTAAAGTGCAACAGGGGGGAGGGGAAAGGGCCGTCGTTAAATTTACGAGCGCGTATACGAAAAATTCACTCGCGATGCACCCCCTTTTGTACGTACGTACGTACGTACACGTAATTATTATAATAAACCGTTGGAACGTCCGGGAAATTTCTTTGTGTTTTCTTTTCCTCCTTCAAGAATGCGCGACTCGCATTATACGTATACGCTATACGGCTATTACTCAAATTGAAATGGCAATCGTCAGGTAGAAGAGAGAGCTCACTCGCGAAACTCGCGATGACATCGAACCACGGTAAAAAGGCCATTGGCTCGTAATCGCGAGGAGAGAAGGAAGGTGAAGGAGTAGTAGTAGGAGAATGGGCAAAGAAAGGCCCGAACGAATCATACGCGCTCTTTTATCTTTTCGTAAAACCAGAATCCTCGAGGACGTCGTCGAATAATCCTCGTTCGCGTTCCCAAGGCGAAACGAGTTTTCAGTCTCGCGGAAAAACACCTTAATTGCGGTGATCGAGAGGCATCCCTTTCATCGAGAGGCGTAGATCCGCTTAGAGAAAAAGGACGGAGAAAAGGAAAAAAAGGGAAAGAAAGAAAAGAAAGAAGAAAAAGTAGGCACGGCTTACCTGATCGTCCGCGTTGCTCCTGACAATTACCACGGTACTACCGTCGACCCCAACGACGCTCACGGGCCTCGGGGCATTCTCAGACAGGGCCCCGGCCATCGTACGGTCCTCCAGCACACATCGGTGATCCTCTCCTCTCCTCCTCTTCTTTCTCTTATAAACCCTTTTATCCTTACTCCGTCGGGTTCGCCACGTTTCACCGCCGTCTCATCCGGGCTCCTTTTCCAACGGACACGATCGACCACCCCCCAACCTCTCTTCTTATTTCTATCTTTATTTCCCGAGATCAAAACGCCCCGAGATCACTCACCCTCCTGTTGTTCTTTACCCTTATCTCTCCCTTTTCCTTCCCACTTATTCCCAATGTCGTGGACCTTCCTCCTCCGTGTCCTTCTCCCTCTTCTGTATAAGCGAAATACATTGATAGACATATACATTGGTATAGAATAGGCCTATAAATACGACACAGACATATACATATGCATATGCATATACATATACATATACATATACATATACATATACATATTATATATATATATATATATATATATATATATATATATATATTTTCCCTTATCCCACTCCGTTTTCATTTCTCCGGCAAAACTCGCATCGCTCCCCCACGACTCGTTCTCTCTCTCTCTCTCTCTCTCTCTCTCTCTCTCTCTTAGCTCGTACCGCTCGACCTCTTTCACTCTTCCTTCTCGCGCGCGCGTTTCTCTTTCACTCGCACGAAGTGCGGCCTCGCGAGCGGAGCCTCTCCTTTGTTACGGACGAATCGTTGGAGAGTAGGACGGCGGCAGCCACCATCGTCGTCGTCGTAGTAGCTCCAAGACCCAAGCATATATCCCTTTAACGAGCCAGCCATCTAATCGAGCACGGAATTACCAACAGCACCACCATTGCCAACGAGAAATGGAAGCCGAGCCCTCTTTCTTCTTCTTCTGTTTTTCCTTCTACTCCTCCTCCTCCTCCTCCTCCTCCTCATACTTCCAGCTAGTACTACTCATAATGACCGAAGAGAATCGAGCACAAAGATAAGAGGCTCCTGCTTTCGTAGCTCGTTTGGAGAAAATCGATCGAACGCACAACCCCCCTCTCCCAATCCATGTTCGATCTCGGACTATCGGATCCAAATCGCTTCCGTACCATGGCTATATATATATATATATATATATTCCTATTTCTACCATCCGTTCATCCCTCTTTCTTTTCGATTCTCTATCATCGACTCTCTCTCTCTCTCTCTCTCTCTCTCTCTCTCTCTCTCTCTCTCTCTCTCCTCGACTCTACGATCGGTTTATTAACGGCTCGGCCATGTTCGGCCGCCATCGGTTCGCCGATGCTGAAAATCAATCAATCGGTGCTAAAACCGCACTCACGCACGACCACTCTGCGTTCTCGTACGTAGAAACGATTACGAATGAAAAATCGGTATTTCGTTGATTCTTTCGTCGTAAATAAAGATTTTTACTTTCGATCGATGATCGAGAATTTATAATGGAAATAACATCAACGCCGAACGTTGGAAATATCGCGTACGGAATTTAGAGAGAGAGAGAGAGAGAGAGAGAGAGAGAGAGAGAGAGAGAGAGAAAAGATCTCAAGGGATCCCAAGGCCCGAGGTAAGCTTCGATTATTTTCAATAACAATCCTCCTCCTTAAATAAGTTTAATATGTGGGTTTGTCGTTTGACGTTTAAAGCGTTTTATATAAAACGTACAACCGACCCGCGATCGTACGGACTAAGAGAGATAATAAAGAAGAGAGAGTCGAGTCGTGATTCCGTCAGACGTTTTAACGTCAACCGAACGAACGATTTACCGTAACAATAAAATACGCGCGTCGTGTTATTAAAATAATAACGATGATAACGCGTTATCGGCCAAAGTAGATATAATTCTTTGCGAATGCATGCGTCGAGTACGGTCTAGACGACGTCTATCTCATTACGGTTCGCCCTGACGATAACTGTTCGGCATCTTTTTTCTCGGAGGAGGAGGAAGAGGAGGAGGAGGGAGAAGAGAGAGAGAGAGAGAGAGAGAGAGAGAAAATGAAGTGGACATAAACGAGTCGGGGTGCCATTAAAAAATTAATAAAGTAATTCATGCAGATATTACTCGAGACTATTCGAACTGTAAACGACCGTACGAACCACCATCTGAAGTAATACATCAACCGCAAAGACATAACAAGATAGGTTTTTCTTTTTTCGTTTTCTTTTTCTTTTTCTTTTTCTTTTTTTCTTCTCTGTGCTCCGGAAAAGAAACTAAGCCACGAAGGTGTCGCTGCAAGCTCGGTCGGCACTTGTCTCTGCAGAGCACTTGTCTGAGAAAAATGGGCTCTCCCTCCCTCTCTCTCTCTCTCTCTCTTTCTCTTTCTTTCTCTCTCTTTCTTTCTGTCTCTGGGGCAGTGACAGCGATACGATTTGGTATTTTCTCAGCGAGCCATGCGTCCGAGCGCGACGCGAGAGAGCGTGTGTGTGTGTATGTGTGTGTTGTGTGTGTGTGTTTTGTGTGTGCGTGTGTACGTATACGTATGTATACGGCTGTTACGAGGGACTAACTGTATGGCGACGTTTACGTTGCAAATTACAGCCGCGCTCGTTCACGACCGTTTTGAGAAACGGTACTTCTCGCGCTTGCCTCTCTACATTTTCTACTGGGACCGAAGACAACCGATTGTTGTTGTTGTTCTTCTTCTTCTTCTTCTTCTTCTTTTTTCTTTTTCGGCTACCGAACGAGAATTCTCGAATTAATCCTCGTAAAACCGTCGAAACGAGGAAGAAGAAGAAGAAGAAGAAAAAGAAGAAGAAGAAAAAGAAGAAGAAGAGCAAAGTCCTTGGTAATACTCGCAGTCGATCTAAATTAAAAACAAACGACCCTATTAGATATTCATTTTGTCCGATTTAACGTTACGAGAACGTAATATAAATAATACGTATTCTCTCTCTCTCTCTCTCTCCCTCTCTCTCTCTCTCTCTCTCTCTCTCTCTCTCTCTCTCTCTCTCTCTCGACAATACAATGATGATGTTGATGATCGACGTATCATCGAAAGGTCTCGGTACGATTATTACTCCTTGGGAACGGTGAAAGACATTCCTGTGAGAGAAGGGTGATTAGCGGCTCGTTGAAAAAGTAATAATAATAATAAGAAGAAGAAGAAGAAGAAGTAAAAAAATAACGACGAATATAAGAGTTTTCACACACAACACAAAACAACACAACAACATTCACTCGGCCCAGATTCGTAAGATCGCGTCCGCGCGACCATCGACGCGAACGATCGTTCGGCTTGAATAATCGCACACCAACGATTTCTCGGCTAACGGTTCTACGCCAATAATTATTCCAGCCCAGGAAACGTTCGAACATAACTATCCCTCTTTCTCCAACCCTTTTAGACGGGTCTCCGCTTAATTATTATATTTACAATATTTTTTTTTTAATTTTTATTATTATTATTATTATCGCTCAAACGTTAACGTTTTATTTTCTCTCTCTCTCTCTCTCTCTCTCTCTCTCTCTCTCTCTCTCTCTCCACGAATCTCATTTCCCGTTAACGTTTGACATTTTAGCCGCGATACGATTTATACGATCGGCTTCCTTGTCGGATTTGAAAACGAATCGGATTTGAATACTACCACTGCTACGAGGACGACGTAAGAAATACGTCATTTCATTTTCCTCTACTTGCAAACATATTTCCAGATGTTCCAATCAATTCGATATTCTTTACGTCTGAAAATAACGTTTACACTTTTATCGATACCTCGATCTAGGCACGTACGAAGGACGAAAATGTTTCCCGAGGTATGCATATATACGTATATATATATACATATATACATACATACATATATATATATATATATATATATATATATATATATATATCGATTTCATCTTGAAAAAGTTTCCAACCACTTTGTAAGCCGTTCGAATTTAACAGGAAGTCGCGCCTAAAGCATAAATGCTGACCGTACTACTTTTCGGGCGAGCCTATCCTCGAAAAGATCGACGAGTGCGCTCGTAAAAGAGATAGAGAGAGAGAGAGAGGGGGAGAGAGAGAGAAAGAGAGAGAGAGAAAGAGAAACTGAAAAAGAAAGAAAAAGAGAGCGGTTGGATTTCGGAGGGGAAACCACTCCTCTATTATTTTCTTTTCACAGAGGAACGAGCACGAAACGTCGAAGCACAGAAATCCACGGCGCGCAACGTCCTCGTCGTCCTCGTCGTTGTCGTCGTCATCGTCGTCGTTTCGAGGGAAAGCGTGCGAGTTTCGAACCGAAAATCATCCTCCTCCATTTCTCTCTCTCTCTCTCTCTCTCTCTCCTTTGGTCTATCCATTCTCCGTTTATCCTCATTTGTTCCATCTCTCTCTCTCAAATTCGAACGAACGTCTAACCGATCGAGCGAGCGAGCGAAGCGATTTTCGTGGTTCGCGAAATCAAAGAAAATCGAAAGCTCGTTCTTTCGATTTCCCAAATCCCAAACTTTTGCGTATTAATCGGATTGTCGTAACTCTTTACGTCGTCGACGGGGAATACATAGAAAAGCAATAAAATATCACAATTGACCTGCGATAACGATTGAAAGGGTAGACACATTTGACGTATTTCAATTACGTACATCTTAATCGCCGAAATGCATACGCGATCGGTATGACACTCTCGACGATCGAGAAATCTCGTCGCGAATCTCTCGTTCGATTGTCAAATCGTTAAAGGTGGTAATCGATCGCACGACGTTCGGATTCGTTCGCCAATGGACCGACAGACGGACGCCGATAGAAGGACAGAATTAAAATTCGTATTCCGTTCGCGACATAACAGGTTAAACCATGACCGTGATGTTCAATTACGTAGAAAAAAATCTGATTCTATACGCGTTCCTAATTGCTCAACGAATCTGTACCAAAAGCGACATCGTAATCACTGGAGTATCCGGAGTAAAACAGGGTGATTCGATGTATCGCGTGCGAGTGTGTGTGTCTGTGTGTGTGTGAGAGAGAGAGAGAGAGAGATAAAAAGAGAATGCTACGATTGAAAGAGAAAAAAAACACCTGAAATCCCATTGGCAGTGGTTAGGCTTCTCTGAACACTGGAATAAGGACGAATAGTGCGTCGGCATCCGTGAGAGAAGGAGAAAAGGAGAGAGGAGAGAAAGATAGAGAGAGAGAGAGAGAGAGAGAGAGAGAGAACCGTCAGTCGATGGCTGTGTACCTCCGCTTTCTCGGCTACATTCTTCTGTACGTCCACACTTATCTCGGATTTCTTCTCACTCGCGAGGATCCCGCGAAAGCACCACGCGAAGAGACGAGAGAAAAAAGAGAAATATAAGAAATTAAAAGAAATTAAAAGAAAGAAAGAAAGAAAGAAAGAAAGAAAGAAAGAGAATGGCAGGCTAGTGGCGAGCGAGCGCGCGCGCGCGCGCGAGCCAAACACGCGCGACGCGGACCCGTTAAAAAAAGAAAGAAACTACGGAACGACACGCACCGTACCGAGGCAACCAGTCGACTGACTTCTCGCGACATGGCGCGCCGTGCAAACACTCGCCGACGCCATCTTGCGACCGAGCGCGGAACCACGTGACGCTCGAGAGCCAATCGGATCGCCCCTAAGAAAACATCGTGTTCTCCGAATGAGATATGGATAGACAGAGAGAAAGAGTGTGTGTGTGAGAGAGAAAGATATATATATATATATATATATATATACGCAAAGGATTGAACGACGTAGATCAAAGCGTAAAGAAAGATACGATTGTTTAAGAAAATACTCTTGCTTTTCCTTCTCGTTCTATCTACTTTTTTTATTACCTCGCACTTCAATCCCGTAAATGCTCGTAAAACGATGCTCGTTAAAATTTTTATTACCTAGATAGCTCGAGAATCGTTATAAGTAATTGGGGAAAGAAAAAAAAAAGAATAATAATAATAAAAAGAAAAAGAAATGGTCGCGGACATGACGGGAAGAGCAAAAACGAACGTGAAGTAAATATCAAAGGATTCTCAAAGAGACAAAAGAGCTTACCAAATCCCGGTAAACGAGCGAGCATCATGCTCCGTCGAATGCGTATAAAGGAGAGCGCGTTGAAGTTCCTCCGCTTGGTAGAGATTGACTCGTTCTCTCTGTTTGTTTGTTGTGTGTGTGTGTGTGTGTGTATGCGCGCGCGCGATTCTCTCTCCCTCTCTTTCTCTATCTCTCTCTCTCTCTCTCTCTCTCTCTCTGCTAGAAGCAGTTTCAAAGAGCGTCGTAAAACAAAGGGAAAAAATGCGGAAGTTGGATTGTGGATATAAAGAACGCGTGGATAAAGTATACGTTTTCAGAGACGTATCAGACCTTAACGTGTGTCGTACATTTTTACAAAAATACGGAAGCAAGAGCGGGAAATGGGGGATGTGAGTAAGAAAGAGAGGGATAGGGGGGCAAAAAGCGTGACAAGTAATAGAAGTGCGAAAGGAAGAAAGAGAAAATGCATCGACTCGCTTTTCTATTTCTCGTTTTTTAACGGACGAACTCACGCGACGCGATGGTTTTTCTCTGAAAAAAAAAAAGAAAAATAAAGAAAAGGGAAAGAAAAAAAATGCGATCGTAGGATTGAAAGTCGTCGTCGTCGTCGTCGTCTCTTTTTTTTTTTTTTAAATCCTATTTACGAGCGACGTTTAATTTCGTTCAAACTGGACGATCGAAAATCGATCTCGTGTTTTCGCTTCGCTCTAAAACGCAAATTGCATTTTGCGAATTGCCCGTCTATAAACCCAATCTTTTATTTTCATCTATTTCGAATCATTCGTTTCGATATCGAGCGCGCTCGTCGTAGATATAATCTCGTTTACTTTTAAATTATTAACTGAAAGTTGAAACTCTTTTTTAAAAGTCAAACAACAAAGTGGTACGAGGGAAAAAAAAAAAGAAAAAAACGAGAGAGAAGAAATTAGCGAAATTAAAAACAGTTTCAGATCGATATCAAACCCGTGCTTATCTTACGATCCGCGCTCTCTTTAATAAAAAGGATATACGAAATCCCATGCGCGAGAGATGCTCCCTCATTAAATTTATCCCACGTACCGTTCGTACGTACATTTTTCTACCATCGCGTATCCACCACCACGTACGTATCACTTTCTCTCGGCGTCGTAAGGATGCACCGTGCAAGGCCGTTGCATGCGAGATTGGATTTTTTTATCGGCGCACTTTTAGAAGAGAACTCCGGTATCGTAATAAACACACGCGCGCGCACGACGGAGTCGGCCGGTAGAAATTTTCTTTACTGGCGTATCATGGAAAAAAATAAAAAAAAAAAAAAAATAAAGAAGAAGAAGAAGAAAACGCGAGCCAATAATTTTCTTATACCCTTTGACGTAATACGCCGTTCGAAGACTCCTCCCCTTTGTAAAGGATGATGATTCATCGTAGCACTATTATCGCAGCACTAGATATCTCGTATCGAGTAGAATGATGCAAGGATTATTGGAATACGATTCGGATAAAAGATCCGGCAAATAGCAAGTAGGTGCGTCAATTGGCTTTATTTAAAGAGCAATCACCTTTCGTTCGTAATCGTTAAACCAAATAATATATTTAACGCGCATTTAAACCAACATGGAAGGGAGAGGGGGTTGTACAATGCAGCTTAGGCGGGCATCGTGCTCGCTCGTGCGAGACCGTGGCAACGCGTACGTTTGTACAAAATCTATAACTCTAATTTAATATATATATATATATATACATATATATATACACATACACACACATGTGTATATATATATATATATACACATATATTTATATATCTATAATATGTATACACCATGCAGAAGCAATGCTTTCAGGAAACTCTTCGTTAGCTGCCAATGTTTCCGTGATCGAACACCGTCCTACGAAATCGCTCGTTAAATGGCGTGGACATCTAAAAGAAAAAAACAATCATCGCAGATCTAATAACGTTCTCTCTTTCTCTATAATCATGATTAACTAACTACGAGGAAGATACGACTGATCGATCGTTTATAAAGTATACGATATGGAAGATGCGTTCTTTCCTTTAAGGAAGAAATCCTACAAATATTTATAACGAGAGGAACGAATGAAAAATTAAGGGGAGGAAAGATCGACGTTCCGTCGATCGTTGTATATGATCGATCGATTACTCAAACACGAGTTTTACAGAGCGCGTTGACGCACACGTTGTCGATGTCCATTTTCTTTTTTTCTTTTTTTATTCTCGTGATATATATATATATATATATCGTGTGACAAAAACGTATCTTTAGTTCGAACGAACGTCGTTCGAGAAACCATTGACGTAAAAAAGCAAAAGAAACAGAGTAGTCGCTTGTAATCCTCTAGCACCGCAAAACACGACCCCCTCCCCCAAAATTCACTGCTCGCCAATGGTAAATATATATATATATATATATATATATATATATATATATATATATATATATATATATATGTGTATATATAAATATGTATGTATAGAACTATATAACTACAGTAGTTAACAAGACAAGTCTGCGGACTGCGCTTGGTTGGCGGGCCCGATTTTTTAATCCATTAATTCTAAGTTTTTAAGTGTATCTCATGTTTTCCGTGTATGATTCTCTCTACCGCGTGTTTCTTGTCATGTCGGTGGAACGTAATTGGATCCAATTAAGAGCAATGACCTGTGTCGAGGCAAAAAAAAAAAAAAAAATATAGAGTGCATCGGAGGAGCGATTACAATGGGTACATCAAACGCGTTCACTCGCGGAATCACGCCCTTTTCTTTATTTTCTTTTGTTCGTTCCGTTCCGTTTTCCTTTTTAGTCGATGGGGAAGGACCGGTCCATACGGAGACCTCTCGACAGGCATTTCTTATGTTACTCGGAGTACGCAAGATCGTTTCTCAATTTTCTTCTTTTTTTCTTTTTTCTTTTTTTGTTTTACCATCGTTCCCTTCAAACATGACAATGAATAATTACTTAGTCGACGGTTCTCTCTAAAACTCACGTTCTATAATACGTATTTTTTTTTTTTGTTTTATTCCTTTAACTCGTTAATTATTTGTTTATTTATTTTTTTTCCCTTATTAAATTTCATGCTTCTTAAATCCTAAATAGAAGTCTCAGTACGCACCAGCATTCTTCGGAGCAAGAAGCACCTGGACACTGTGTGTGTGTGTGTATGTGTGTAGGGGTGTGTTTGATTTTGTGTGTGTGTGTATGTGTGTGTCTCTTACATAACGTTCCACTGCTACGATTAAGATTTGATTTGATACGCATGGATACTCTACGCACCACACGGCCGCCCGCACCACACGGTAATAGTGAATTACGTGGTACGTCACTATGTTTATTAGTACAGACAATAAATATAAAATGTTAATTGGCATACAGTAATTATGTGTCGTCGCTGAAACCGTATTGCCTTGGAAAAATTCGATCGCCGGCTAAGAAGCCCATTTTTATTTCTCTATCGGTTGCGGCTTTCTTATTTTTATTTTTCTTTTCTCTCTCTCTCTCTCTCTCTCTCTCTCTCTCTCTCAATATTATTATAAAGTCGTCGTGGAACTTTGTCGAAGGAATTCGAGACGAGTGGAGATGCAAAATTCGTTTTCTTTTTTTTTTTTTTTTTTTTTTTTAATGTTCTCTCGTTCCCCGCACAGATATCCTCGATAATATTGTGTGACGATTCGTGAATATACGTATATATGTCGCGTAGCATCGAAATATGTTGGTAACTACATTTTCGTATCGCGCGGCTATAACGAGAATGAATGATTTACGATAAACCCCGAGTACGGGGACGCGAAACTTTCTTCCCTTACAATAGTATTTAAGTGTCAACGGTCATCGAAGGTCCCGGTCACGCTATTATAGTTCTACGGAAGGACGGAAGTAGAAAAAGGAAAAGTCGATAGTTGGAATGTACGTGATATCTGTTGCAATGAAATTCCCAGAGAACGTGCGTCAGTCTTTATACGATGTGAAAAAGTGTAAAAGCTTCTTGTATTATATCTCTTTGTAAGAATAATACTACTACGTAGGAATATAAAAATCGTTCCTTCGCTTACACGACGTGTCTTTCTCGTACCGTAAGTAGACGCGTAATATGTTTCTTATTCTTAATAAAAATGCTTTCGTGAAAAAAGAAAAAAGCAAAAAACAAAATTAGATATAATAACGCCTCAATGTGCGCTCGACAAACGTATCGTATAAAAGTCAATTCGCGAAGTACGTCCCGATTAGTGCGTCGTTCGTGGCGAAAAAAAAAGGAAAAAAAAAAAAGAAAGAAACATTATCGAGAAAGTAATAAAAATGACGCGGAATACAACGGATACGCGGACTACTACTTTCGAGTGAAAAAAAAAAAAAAAAAAAAAATAGAAAAAGAAAAAACTCGTGGAACGCGGTGCTGGTGCCAAAAATCGAACTTATATATAATATATAATATATATATATATATATCTCTGGAAACTTCAAAGGAAGTCCGCAATATTTCCATAGAAAAATAAAGATCTTCCCCCTCCCTAACGAAAAAAAAAAAACAAAAAACAAAAAAAGGAATAAACCAATCGAAGAATACGAACGCGTGGGGAAAAAAAAAGGCATCGGAAAGTTTCGCCGTTATCGACTTACGAGAAGAGGAGCTATCTCGCGCGCGTAGAAATATTCCTTATCCCCCGTGACATACATCATAATTTACTATCTGCTCGTTAAGTCGACGTAGCGTAAACGCGTTATTAAACGAGGTACGTGTCGTCTTCGTCTTCGTCTTTATTTTCGTTTTCGTTATCGTCGTCGGGAACGGACACGCGTTTTCTACTATCCGCGCAAAAGTTTCTTCGAACGGTGCATCCATAAGAGAGGAACACACTCGCGTACCGGCCTTCGTTGGATTTTCCCTTTATACACTTAATCCGATACGCGGGTCCTCGTTTCTCCAGTCGCATTATTTTCCTTTTGTCCGTTCACCGACGGTTACACGTTATTTATATTATTCTCGCCTCCGTTATCTTTGCCAAATCTCTCTCTCTATGCGTCTCTATCCTAGATAGTTTAGGTGTATTCGTCGGGAATTCGAAAAAGAGCCCGCCGTCGATTATGGCAACGCTAGTTAATAGTAAATTGTAAATAGTGCAAAGAAAAGGCAGTGAGGATTATGAATTCAGGCCCTGACGCTTCTCCTCTTCGAGCATCGCGTCGAGTTCGTCGGTCAATGTGGCAAGCATATTTCCGATGTCGTTTAGAACGTCGGCGGGTTCTCCAACTCCAACTCCAACGCCAACGCCAACGCCAACTCCAACGCCGGAAGAAGAATGATGTCCAACGATGTGACCACCACCGATACCGCCACCGGCACCGCTCGTCGCCGCGTATTCTTGAGCCCGAGCAGCTCTCTGCTTTATCGTCCCTGCGTTCTCGTTCGCGAACGGTAACGAGTCCGATTCTGTACTGGAACTCGACTGCAAGGACATTTAAAACGATAAAGACCGTTAATTAAATCATAAGATACACCGTCGCAAAGATTCGATGATTTTCTTAATTTTCTTAATTTTCTTTCTTTTTTTTTTTTTCTCTTTCGAGTGAAACATTGTCGTTATCCGAAATACCTTAAAGCTGGCATCGGATCCATTTCGATGTTGCAGAGCGAGCGAGGCGATTAATTCGTGTTCCTCGTTGACGTTGACGCTCACGCTGCCCCAGGAACGTGACATCGAGGAAGGCGGCCGATTGGTTTGTTGAGGGTTGGAAGATGTCGGCGCGGGTGCTGGGGGCGGTGGCGGAGTGTGATGAAGATGATGGTGGTGCTGGAGATGGTGATGCTGTTGATGCTGATGAATGTGATGATCCTCGCAGGAGGCGGTAGGCACGGGACCGCTGCAATCTATGACGACGTCACCGACGGTAGACCCGCCTACGGTCACGACGGTAGGCCCGGCCGTGTCTCTCGAGCTCTGTCGTCTGGGTGGCGAGGGTGGACAACGCTTCGGAAGATGGGGACTACTCTCCAGTCCGTACGTCAATTGATACTTGTTGTCGAAATCACGGGGCAACGACTTGAACTGCCCTGGCGTCGCGGTGACCTACGTTAAGAAGAAAAAAAAATAAATAAATAAATAAAAATAAAACGTCGTCGTTATCGTTTCTCTTTAACGTTCTTAACCCCATTTGCATCGTCGGTCTACTTCGGCCGCCTTGCTCGAACGTCAGCGCCGAGTGACGACTGACTATATTAAGTTTATTTTGTTATTATTAGTAGTTATCAATGTACCGTTTGAAACGATTAAGACACAATTAAAAACAAATTATTCTTTTTATACGTAAAATAAAATTACTTATAACGAAATGAAGATTTTTATTTGAATTACTTTAAGCGAAATTCTGGGTAAGGCTTTATCGCAAATATGGCATTTATAAAGAGCGTCTTAGGCTCGCGCGGATTAATCCGCTAGTCGATGGAAATCGATTAACGAGAGAGGAAATAAAATGGACGAGGGAAAAGTGTATTACCTTTGCAACCGGCCGCGGACGAACGAGACAATGTCTAGGACGTGGTAGAGTTCCCCCGCCAGCGTCAACCGCGGAAGCGTCGTTCGTCGGAGTGAGATCGCCGTCCTCGAAGCTACGCGGACGCCAATCCAAAGGCTGAGGATGGGACTGTGGGGCAGGCGAGGGTGGATAACCGAGCGGCGCGTCCTCCAAACTCTCCAAAGACTTTCCTCGGGATCCACCTCTTCCTACCGTATTGTAATCGCTCGGCAAAGCCGCGTACATGCTCCTCCAAGCGGCACCGGTATTCGCTTCGCTTCCACCCCTTTGGAAGGATCTGAGAACGGGCGAGGAGCAATCCTCGTCGGGCGACGGCAAGTCCGGACCGCCTCGTTGAATAACGACGTCCTGAGAACCGATCAAAATGCAAATTTTACGTTACTCCTCTCCCTCTCCCTCTCCCTCTCTCTCTCGTTTCGTCGAAGGCAAACTGTTGCCTTGAATAAAATTAAGGGGAGTCTCTTGCTCGCTAACGCGATTCCTCGCAGGAATCGGAAAGAGATCCTGATACAGCTGCGACGTTTCGTATTAAAACCTTTGAAATAATTCCCATAAACGAGAAAACTTTCGAAAAGTTTAAATAGTTTCGTTCGCGGACCATTGCTACGCGCCTGAACGACATCTTCTTTATAATCGTCGTCATTCGTAATCACCTGCGTGTGTCCAGGATGAGGCGGCAGACGCGCCAGATCCAATGGTTGTATGCGCTTGCCCGCGCGAATATCCTTAACTCTTTTAATCGCCAACAATAACTTCTTCTGATGACCCAAACGTACGATACCGATGTCTTCGAGATCCTCCCAGGTCAACGTCGTAACGTCCTCGACCGAACGCATACCCTGTTGATGAAGAGCACCGAGATATTCCTCGAGTCTGAGAAGTCTCAGCCACTCCTCGAGCGAGCCAGGTACGTGCTCAGGTAATCCATCTCCTATGTTCAAATTGTCTATCTCCGCTTTCAAGCGCTTCCTGTGATTCGGCTTCTTTATACCTGCGTGACAAAAATAAATCGATCGAGAGTCTTACGCGGCGGAAGCATAAAAAAAAAAAAAAAAAAGGAAAGGAAAGGAAAGAAAAGGAAAGAAAAGTGCATCGTACGTACCTATAGCCGTGAGATCCTCCGGCGTCATGCGCGTTATGGTAGCAAGGTCGTAACCAGCCGAAGCGAATAAGGGAAAGTATTCTTCGAATTGTAGCTCGGTCAGCCAAGCGTGAACTACGTCGAGATCCGCCGGTCTGTCTGGATGGCTCCCGAGGGAGCTGATGGAACACCTCGGGGATGAGGCGAGAGCACCGGGTCCGCGCGGACCCAAATGATATCCCGACGCTCTTCCAGAATCCAAAGAAGCGGTCGAGTGTCTCGAACCCGAACCCGATCCCGAACTTCCAGGACTATCTCTTCCGGGACTTTGGGTCATGTCGATGCCTTCAAATGCGAACAGAAGATGTTTGTCGATATCGGTGGGTGGGTGGGGGGTTTAAAGGAGAGGAAAAATCTATCTATCGAAGATGGACGTGCGTTGATACCTTGGTCCTCCGCGTGAGCGTATTTGCCGACGACCGGTGGGAAGGCAAATCCTGGGTGAGTAAAAATAGGCCCCGGACTTTTTCCAGATGGCATCCCGTAAGAGGCAGCGTCGTCGGTGGCCGGGCCACCACCTCCGCCACCCCCGCCGACCCCGCCCCCGCCGCTTCCAGGGAGGAAGCAGCTATCCTCGCTGCTCGCATATCCGGCCGAACCGAACGAAGAGCCGGAATGTCGAAAGACGTCAGGTACGGCCGGGGGCGCTACTTTCTTCGCCTGAGTGACGGCTTTCGATGGCCGGCTCATACCGCCAACTGGAACACGATCGGCAAATGCAACAATATTAACAATCGCTCCCAATTCTCCGTAAGAGAAAAAAAAAAAAAAAAAAAGAGAGAGAAAAAGAAGGAAAGAAAGTAAATAAAACGATTCGACTTTGATGTCCGACGAATCCGTCCACTATCCCGCGAATAATCGAGCTCAAACGTAAATTAGCATGATCGACGACGAGCTCTCTACGAAATTTCGCATCGAACTCTCAAATAAACGAGCCCTTAATGATCGTGCTCGTCGACGAGAAGTAAAGAGAGAGGGAGAGAGAGAGAGAGAGAGAGAGAGCCCCCCTCCGATTGGCCAGGATCGGCAAAGTGACCGTCGTTCCAAGAATGGCGCATCATTTTCACCAGCAGAAGGCACATTACGTTAAGTCGTTTAAGAATGCGCCGTAATGAGAAAATCGATAAAAGTTTTTACTGCAGCCCATTGGATCACCGCCAATGCATGTGCATATACCCTACACTACCTACTACCACCTTCTCCTCCTCCTCCTCCTCCTCCTACCTCCCATCCTCACCCTCCCTCTCTTTTTCTATAAAGATAACGAGGCAACGATTCGTTGCAGTTCGCTGATTAACGCGACTACTCTCTTCCAGTGATGGAAAAGGCGAGAGAGAGAGAGAGAGAGAGAGAGAGAGAGAGAGAGAGAAAGAAAGAAAGAGGTAGAAGGAGATGCAATCTCGATGAATCACGTCTTCCATTGTGTTTCGTCGATGTTGCGTCCTCGCGCTCGCGCGCACGCGAGTAATATAAAATTCAACGACGCGTCGCGCCGAGAAGAAATTTCGTCTCTTTGAATCGTTACAACGCTCCCTCTTTTCTTTTTCTCTTTCTCTCTCTCTCTCTCTCTCTCTTTCACTCTCTCTCTCTCACTCATTTCTTTTCTTTTCGTCACTCTTGATGTAACGCGACGGCAACGACGACGACGACGACGAGGACGACGAAGACACCCGTTCTAATTATTTCAATACCAGAGCCTCGTGTCGTTCGTCGCGCCGACACGAAAGAGAGGCCGGAGCGTGCGCGCGCGAACGCTATACAACCATCCTCTTTACCCCCTCCCCCCTCCCCCTCCCTCTCCCTCCCCTAATCATTTCTTTTCGCGGATATAACCTACAGTCGTGGCTCGTCGACAATGACTACCTTTCTCGTTTCTCGAAAGACGGGGATGCGACGAGGGTGGTTTTGTACAAAGAGAGAGGAAAGAGAATTGGAGAGTAGGAGGTGGGAGAGAGAGAGAAAGAGAGAGAGAAAGAGAGAGAGAAAGAGAGAGAGAAGAGAAATAGAAAGACGCTGGGCACCGAGCGTCTAAATTCAGCCTTGTTTCTTCGTCTCTCTCTCTCTCTCTCTCTCTTTCTATTTCTCTACACTTGGCCTCAGGGTATTCCGGAAACTCGAAGGTTTATTGCTCCAAGCGTTTCTTGGCTGACCAAACCCGTTGCCTTACGTCAGTCGCGATAAGGGAACGGAAACGCGACGTAAAATTTTACAATGCCAAACATCCTCGGACCTTTCATCTTCGAAACTTAAAGAGAAAGAGAGAAAGAGAAAGAGAAAGAGAGAGAGAGAGAGAGAGAGAGAGAGAGAGAGAGAGAGAGAGAGAGAGAGAGAGAGAGAGAGAGAGAGATAGAGAAAGAGAGAACGTTCGCACGACTCGAAGAACTCTTATTTTCGCGCAAAGATCATTCTTACGAGCTTTCTTCTTACTTAGACGATAAATTCACAAATCGTTCGAAACTTGTCGATCGAATTAACGAGAATGGATTATAGGCGCAATAAGTAAAATAATAGAAAGGTTTCGGGTAAACGTGGGACCATTTTACGAGGTGATTAACATTATTCTTTCATAAGATTCAACGGCTCGTAGGTGGACGAGAATGGTTCTCTCTCTCTCTCTCTCTCTCTCTCTCTCTCTCTCTCTCTCTCTCTCTCTCTCTCTCTCGTTTTCTCTGTAGCGTAGGTGCGAAAGGAACCTGACTCGAGGGGATATATAGGACGAGGAGGAAGAAGTGGAGGTTGTTGGAGGAGGAGGAGGAGGAGGAGGAGGAGGAGGAGGAGAAAAAAGAAGCGGTATTAAGAGGAGGAGGTCAAAGTCAACGGGCTGTGTCAATTGGTTGCGCAAACACAGAAAAACTGATGCCTTTGGACGGGACAAAGAGACGAGGAGGAGCCATCGTGTTTCTTTGGTACTCTTCCGAGAACCATCTCTTCTTTTCTCTCTTTCTATCTCCGCATAGTTACGTAGCGGAATAACGAAGGAGACGAGAACGATGGAACGAAGAGAGAAACGTGGAGGTTGGAGGTGGAGGAGGAGGTGGAGGAGGAGGAAGACTTTGGGGACACCCAGGAACCATCGAGCTTGCTCGGAAAATTTAAATACTTTGCCTCTCCTGTCTCCCGAAGAAGAAACTACTTCTTCTTCTTCTTCTTCTTCTTCTTCTTCTTACTTCTTTTTCTCTTTCAGTTCTTCACTCTTTCTCTCGGCTTCTCTAGCCGACCATCGCGCGTTCCCTTTTGATGGGATTGAAAGAACTCGACTGGAAATGACAGTTCGGCCTCATCCTATTCTTTTTCTCCTTTCTTACTTGTAAAATAACGACTCCGTTTTCTCCATATCTATTTTTCCCCCCCTCACGAATTCGTCCGTGGTACTTCTTTTCTCGTCGAATATTATTTCTCCGTTTCATTTTTTTCTCTCTCTCTCTCTCTCTCTCTCTCTTCTCTTTTCCTTCCTCTTCCTTTCTTATATCCGTCATCCGTCCGACTTAATTACCAGACGATATAATACTTTTATTTCTTTTTCTTTTTTATCAGGGACGACGACAAAGCGAAGATAAAAGCAGATCTAAAATGTAGATCCTTAATGTGTTAAGCGCATTTTATGCATACGTACGTACATGCATGCATGCATGCATAGGAGACATACATAATGACTACGGAGGCAAAAACGAATGAAATGAAATCCGAGCAGCGCGCGCTATCTTCGGCATAGATAGACGTGGTATGCGAGAGACGATGATGGGCGGCGTTGTACACGTCGTTGCATTGTGTGAGAGTGAGAGAGAGAGAGAGAGAGAGAGAGAGAGAGAGAGAGACCGACCGACCCACATCTAGCTCGTGCATCTCTTGCAAAATTGCATTAATCTTCTCGCGCGCTTTATTTCTTTGTGCCGATTTTGCCGGTTTAACGGAATGCGGCTGCCGCATAGAGAAAACGATACCGCTTACAATTCTTATCATTATCATTATCATTACCATTATCATTATGGATTCCAGATGTTAATAGAATAGTGAAAGAGAGAGACAGACGGACAGACAGACGGACAGACAGAGAGAGAGAGAGAGAGAGAGAAAAGAAAGGAAAAAAAATGTGTCGGGGAAAAAAAAGAGGCACGATAAAAAAAAAAAAGAAAAGGGAAAAGAAACGAAGGAGGACTCGAAAGCAAAGATAAAGTTGGAATATTCTCGCGAGATGCAGGATACTTTGGTACGCGTAAATACGTAAGTACCTACGTAGATACGTACGTACGTACGTACGTATGTACGTACAAAGTCGAACGTGAACGGAACGGCGGCCGTGGCACGAACGCGAGCGTTTACAAAAGTAGGATAGAGAAACCGCGCTCGTTTCGACACGCTCCTCTTATGTCTTTTATGTATTACTCGTGGACTTTTCGTCGTCGATGAACGATCGTCCAGAGAAGAAGTGGTCTTCTCTCTCGTGCGCACGTCTTCTTCATACACGCGCACGCGCACGCGCACGCACACGCGCGCACACACATACATCCTTTCACACTTAGCGTTTAACTTGCCATGTGTTCTCGATATGGACCTACCAAAATACGAAAGACATTATATACATAATGGTATTCTCATCTCATCTCGATAAACGCGCCTACGTATCTCCGCACGTATAGTACGTAGATCATAGCAGCAACGCCGACGACGTCTTATTTTGAAAAAGCTTTTAAAGGCATCACGTACGACGACGACGACGACGTACGTACGTTTCTATCCAGATCGAGAGGAGGAGGAGGAGGAGGAGGAGTATCCTCACGTAAATATAGACGCGTGTAAAGATCATCTCCGGCACGACTTAGTTATAAAAGAAATACGATAAGCGTTCATAAATAATCTTTCCACGAACGTGCCGTATATATACCATCTCATCATCCTCGATCTTCCTCGAACGATGATTACTATTCCTCGAAATAAACTCGCTAATTAAAGTAACCAGTCCACTTCTCCAATCGAACTTTCCAAAAGGTTTCGTGTGCTTCTATTTTCTCTCTCTCTCTCTCTCTCTCTCTCTCTCTCTCTCTCTCTCTCTCTCTCTCTCTCTCTCTCTCTCTCTCGTTCTCTCGCTCTCTATCTCTTTCTCTCACTGATATTGCTTTCCCCAAAGACATTTTCAATAACTTTCGAGGAAATAAAATCTATCGGAAAATGAAAGCGAATCGAGGATCGATTCGATTTCTTTGCGAGAAATTATTTCAATTTACGGTCGAATAGAAACGAAAAGAACGTTTGTACTTTTTCGATAACACACTCTCTCTCTCTCTCTCTCTCTCTCTCTCTCTCTCTCTCTCTTTCTCTTTCTCTCCGTAAAATACGAATAGATAAATATAGAAAAATATCAATTACCATGCGAATTAGTTCTATTTCTTTGACAGTCGACGAGCGAATGAGTACTCTAGTACTCCCTAAAGGCAATACAACGGGGCTTGAAAGTTAATCGAAAAGTCGCTTGGTTTATATTCTGCTTCTGCTTCGTTTACGACGGGATACGAGAAGGAGGAGAAGAAAAAGGAGGAGGAGGAGGAGGAGGAGGAGGAGGAGGAGGAGAGGGTGCAGCGTGCGATCTAGTTCACAAAGTTCACTCGAGTCCTCGCATCGACATCGAACGTGCCAGTTTCCAGATCGTTTCTGCGAAGGTCCCTCCTTACTTACGTGCACGTGTGCACATACACATACATGCATACACCTACGTACGTACGTGTGTGTGTGTGTGTCTACCACTACGAAGAAAGACACACGTACACGAACGTACGTACGGACAAACGTCCGTAAGAGTTTACACTTACACACACACACACACACACAAAACACACACACACACACACACGGATACGTGGCGCACGTAACGAAGGTTTACTTACAATGCGCGTACTGTGCCGATCGCCTTGCCTCTTTTCCACGCGATACTGGCCGATGGACCGAGCGTAATTTACGAGCAACCTAGGGACGCGGAATTACGGTACGGAAAGAACGCTAGCGCGCGCGCGCTCGCAAGCATTCGATCGATCGATCGATCGATCGATCGAGAACGAAAGTCTTCTCTCGTTATTTCGATCCAGCGTTTCACTTACTCGACAGTTTCCAATCGGACGAGTCGCTAAACGAAAACGATTAGAATCGATTTCGACGCATTTTCCTTTTCTTTCTTTTTTTTTTTTTTTTTGAAAGAAATGAATTAAAAAAAAAAAAAAAGAAAGAAAAAAAGAAATGTAATAAATCGATCGCGCGCCAAAGAAACGAAATAAAATAAATTGTTTCTTTTATAGTAGACTGACTCCCATCGTTTCCATTCCATATTTATATATATACATATATGTGTGTGTGTGTGTGTACGTAGCGCATACCTACTCTGCGTATATAGTCAAACTCGAAGAAACTACAGAAAGGAAACGAAAAAAATCGATTTTTTCTTTCCCTTTTTTTTTCTTTCTTTCTTTCTTTCCTTTTTTTTTTTTTTTTTTTTTTATTCTCAGAGAATAGAGTAGATACTCTCTTGAGGCACTTTCCATAGAGTAAAGTCGAAGAGACGTCGTCGTTGAAGAGTTAAAGTCGTCATGCAAATGACTAGGCTCTACTTCAAATATTGAATCGTCTATTTCCCCTTCTTCTTCTTCTTCCTCTTCTTCTTTTTCTTCTACTTCTTCTACTTCTTTCATTCTATTTCTTTCTCTCTCTCTCTCTCTCTTTCTCTCTCCTCTTTTTTTTCTTTCTCTCTTTCCTTCGAGTTTTAACGACGGTCAGGCGGTAAACGCAACTGGAAATAGTTATGACAATTCAAAGGCTATCATTAGAGAATTACGGCGTAGGCGTGTTAGCACGTGTCAACGTGGCAGCACATGTGTCATTCCGTGTACGACACATCATCGTCATGGCGTCACTAGGAACCCGTAGACAAGACTTTATCGCGCTCTCTCCCAGTCATATCGCGCGCCCGCGCGCACACACATTCGCTTTTCCGTCGCGGAACGTGCACCGTTTAATTAACACGGCGAACATAATACGCCTTTTTTTCTTTTTTTTTTTTTGCGTATCCTATCAACACGCGCTCTCGGGATCGATATACATACATGGAAGAAAATATGTGCGACGACGGAGAGACAGAAGAAAATATCGCGTGAAGAGTTTCTTATCGTCCTTCCTTTTTCTTTCAATTTTTCTTCTTTTATTTCTTCTTTTTCATTTATCTAAATTACGAGAGATCCAGTTATATCGAAAACAAAACGTAC
>OU426999.1:551494-571494 GCA_911387935.1 Dolichovespula saxonica
CGCACCTATCGAACGAGAAGATGATATCTCGAAAGACTATCGAAAGGGCGCGACGCGTTTTATCCGCTGTTAAATATATAATATTCCTCGTGCGTAATCGTCGCGCGAGGATAGATCGTAGGTGTGAATTCAGCGGAAGCTAAAGAATTACGCGTATAAGGGAGGAGAGTACACCTGTCACGACGTGGTATAAGTAAATCTCCTTAATGATTCACGAAAATACGCGAGAAATTCACCCTCGCCGACAAGTTTCTCAAGGCGTAGAGAGAAATCAGGAACGGAATCGCGAATTTAATCCGAGGCAGAGAGGAAACTTATTGCTTTCGTTCGTCGGCGGTCGATCGAACGTGAAAGAGAGGCACGAAATCTTTGGAAACGTCGCTGGTAACCGGATAAGAAAGACTGTCAGAAATGTTCGCCGAATAGCCACGGCTATCTCGCTTTCTTTCCTTCTCTCTCTCTCTCTCTCTCTCTCTCTCTCTCTCTCTCTCTCTCTCTCGCTTTCTCTCTCTATTCGAGCCTTTAACCAAGTAGTGGTGGCGAATGCAAAGGGGCGAGGTCGAAGGTGGGTGAACGAGTTCCCGAAGAGAGAGAAAGAGAGATACACAGAGAGAGAGAGAGAGAGAGAGAACGTCGGCGTGGGCCGCCCCTGCATTTGGTCGCGTGGGTTTCAAAAAGCGCGACATGTGAATCGAGACTCGCGGCGTATGGAAATATCGAGAGGAGGACGGGAAAAGGCGCGGGCCGAGGAGAGGGAATGAGAGAAAAACGAGAGAGAGAGAGAGAGAGAGAGAGAGAGAGAGAGAGAACGTCATGTAGCAGGAAAAGTCCAGACGACGAGATTTCATTGATCGAACACGACCGTCGGCGACGGCGACGGCGACGGCAACGGCGACGACGTTGACGACGACGACGGCGGCGGCGATTAACGATTTCGCAAGAAAGTCGTTTGCAAAAAACAACCTGACGTTTTCGTTATTAATAATAAAGGTCGTCGATAACGATTTAAGCGCCTCCTTTCTATATCGCCAACACTGGCGCACGGCTTGGCCTACTCGATATGTTAAACACACGAGAGTCGGTCGTTCGATAGAGCGCAGTTATATATATTCGAACGTTTATCGTTTCGCGTCGTTCTTTCTTTCCTTCATTTTATTTGATTTTAATTTATATTATTTCCATCTAAACTAATCAATATTTATTTTCATTATTTCCGGCTTGTTCGTTCTCATCGATCGAAGGAATATAAAGTAGACGAGAGTAGCTTCTTCTTATTATTATTCTTCTTATTCTTCGGATTTCATAGTCGTCACTTTAATAATGGCATACACGCTCGAATAATGGTCGGTAATAAAGGTAGGATTAAAATCAATGACATAATTCCTAATGGCTTTATCGCGCCGAAACTCTCAAAGATCGAGGACGCGAAAGGAGAAGGATTTACTACGGTCCTATCCTCTTCTATTCTTGCTTTCCCACATATAAGAAGAGACCAGTCCCCGATTAATGCCACTTCGATTCGAAGAGTCGTCTCTCTCGTTCCCATTTCCACGGGCGACGGCCGATATAAAGCTAACCGGTTGAAAGCTACAACAAGAACGTCTCCAATATACATACATACATACATACATACATATATACATATATATATACACGGCATGCCGTATTGTGTTCCTGAAATATTCGCAATGCCGTATTGTAAGAATTTCATTCTCCTCGGGCTATCGTAGATCCTCGACGTCGTTCTAAAGACCATCCCGTTTCACCGTTTCGTCGCTCGGTTCGATTTCCGTTGTAAACGAAAGACTCGAGAAGGAGAAGTTCTGATCGCGGATAGCAAGTTGCCAAGAGAAAGAGAAAGAAAAAGAAGGAGGAAGAGGAAGATAGGGGGGGGGGAGGGTAGGAAAGTTTGGAGGGGGGAGGGAAAGAGGAGAAGCAAACACAACGACGACGACGACGACGACGACTAGCAGCACGAGGGCGAGGACGACGTGTGTAGGGTCTCTTTAAAAGAAAAGTAAGAAAGATCGAGAGAGAGAGAGAGAGAGAGAGAGAGAGAGAGAGAGAGCTCTCTCGCGAAGAGTCATAGAGAAAAGAAGAGAAAAGGAGAGGAGATAAGAGAAGGAAGAAGGAAGAAACGCAACGCGGCTACGAATAAAGGATAGAAACGGGTAGAAAACGATGAGCGAAGAGAGGAGTGTAGTAGAGAGAGGAGAGGAGAGGAGAGGAGCGAAGAAAGGTGAAGGGAGGAGATGCATGGAGAAGGGAGGGGGATTAGTCTGCCAAGGGATGTTCCCGCTCGATATGCATTGTCTGCCCTGTCCCCCTTTTCAGTTTCCACTCCTCTCTTCCAACGGCCTAGCCCTCTCTCTCTCCCTCTCTCTCTCTCTCTCTCTCTCTCTCTCTCCCCTCGTCCCCTCGCCCTCCTGCTTTCACCTCCGCCCTCGCACGCACGCACACACACACACACACACACACAGACGAGCCAAAGCAACCAGTCTGTGCCAGCTAGGATTCTCGCGGAACGAAGCAGTAACGATCTCGTACACGAGGGCACGCGGCATCGTAGATACATAGGTATAATACATATGTACGTTACACGTAAGCACCGTAGGTATTATATGCTCTCTCTCTCTCTCTCTTTATCTCTCTCTCTCTCTCTCTCTCTCTCTTTATCTCTCTCTCTCTCTCTCTCTCTCTCTCTCTCTCTCTCTCTCTCTCTCTCGCTCGTTCGCTCATACGCTCTTTTGCTCGTGACACACGTACGTTCGTTAAGAGTTACACGCGATAGTGTGAGAGAGTATGAGAGAGAGAGAGAGAGAGAGACACCCGCGGCTATTTCTGCATTATTACGACCTGCAGAGCGCCTTTGTCCCTATGCTAAAACACGAAATTACCTTGTAAGCTGCTCGCGGATGCGACTCCGCTGCGGTGACTTCCATATCGAACGCGACTACGAACGCGACAAAGAACGACGGGAGTCGCGTACTACTACTACTACTATTACTATTACTATTACTACTATCACTACTACGGTCGAGTTCTCCTTTAGCTTCCAAAGACTTTTCTCTTCCGTTTTATCTATCTCGGAGCGCGAAAAGAGAGAGAGAGAGAGAGAGAGAGAGAGAGAGAGAGAGAGAGAGAGAGAGAGAGAGAGAGAGAGAGAGAGAGATGTCGTTCCAACGTCGTTTAACGTCGCACCCGCAACGAATTTCCTACGTACGCTTGTAACCGACGTGTACGCGACATTATTACAACCGTTTCTTTTTTTTTCTTTTTTTTTTTTTGGTTTTCTTTACTTTCTTTTTTTTGTTTTTTAACTTCCCACGAGGCGTTTGACAAACCGCGCGAAAGAACGATTTAAGCGAAAGGGAAATCACGCGACTCGGTATTTTCGTTGTTAATACGAATTTAAAAGATACCGACACACACATACACACACACATATGTACATACAGATACAGGCATACGAAAGCCGACAAACTATCATTTTAATTGCTCGCATTCGTTTCTTTTATCTCGAAAGACTCGCAAAGGTGAAAAAGTAAAACGCTTCGTCGAGTAAAATTTCCTTTCTGTATAAAAAAAAAAAAAAAAAAAAAAAAGAAATAATAAACAAAAAAAAATAAATAAATAAATAAAAACGACGTTCTCGTTACGAGCACGTTCCCTTTCCCCGATCGACATGCGATTGCAAGCTTGTGCAATTAAGTATTTACACTCCGTAAGGTCTCGAGAATCGAGCGCGTTTTAATCGAGAAATAAAAAACAAAAAAAAAAGAAAAATAAAAATAAAAAAAAAAGAAACATTGCTCGGAAGATTCGAAAGGGAACTTCGTTGAGTGTAATTATCCTTGGATGTTTCGACGATAGAGGCGTTGGTCGATTCGAAAAATGTTAAACCCCCGTCGACGATTCGTACTCGAATTTATCGAGCTCGAGCAGACACCCGGTATATCAACGTTCGTGTGTAAGGCAAGCGCGTCACGCTTGCAAGACAATTACCCGATGCAAATGTTAATCCGACTAATATAGAGAGACGCGCGTGACCAATCATAATGAAGGCCCCTTTCGTGAAACGGTTTCGATGCTTTTCCTTTGATTAATTGAGCGGGATGTTGTTATATCGTCGATTAACACAACACAACCAACGACGACAACAACGCAACAATAATAACGCGTACGTACGTACGTTAATACTTCCCTTTCTCGAATCGTGCTTTGACGCAATGCCGCAAACGCGATCTATAAATGCATTTTATACTTCCTAACGCTTAATTACTTACAGGCGCATTACTGTTATTCGCTCCCTCGCTCGCTCGCTCGCTCGCCACGTTCCAACGAACAATTAATTGTTGTCGTATTTTCGATATAAATTTTTTTTATACCCATTATCACATTTTTCCCCCTTTTTTAAACCGTACGCGACGAAATCGTCCCAATTGACATTGGTCGACGACACCACAGTTATAGATATTTGTTTAAAAAGTGAAAACTTTCGGGAGAATCGTTCCATATGGAAAAGAAATATATATATATACATACATACATACATACATACATACATACATACATACATATATATATATATATATATATATATATATATATGTACACCGTATATGCGTTTTAAACGCATTTTCCAGCGTAGCCATTTCGTTGGTATATATATATATATATATATGGATTAATTAAAAGATGGGATCGGATCGTACGTGTATATCCATGGATAAAATTAATTACGATATAACGTAATCGATAGGAAGCCAACGTTTTTAATTAAAATCGAATACCTTCTGTACGTTCCTTTAATTGTTTTCCCTGGCTTCTTCGAATATAAAAATAAAAATAAAAAAAAAATAAATAAATAAATAAATAAAAAAATAAAAGAAATAACATAAAACAAAAATGAGAAAAATAAGATGAAACAGGCAGGGAAGTGTTTTCCATCGTACCGTTACTACTTGCTCTTCTTCGTGTTTTCGCTGTCATCGCGAAAATAAAAAAGAGAAAAAAGAGAGAGAGAGAGAGAGAGAGAGAGAGAGAGAGAGAGAGAGAGAGGAAATAAGAGAGATAGAAGAACGCACGTTTAAGGGTTTGTTAAGAATTACAGGCGAGTGGCCGCGCCCGAGGCATTTTCCGCGTTATTGTCTCGCGTGGCCTTTGTCACGATTGCAAAGAAGAAGAGACAGAAAAAAAAGAGGAAAAAAGAAAAGAAAAAAATAAAGGAAAATATACTGGCTGAGAAGTAAGATCGCTCTGTTCGAGGTAAAAAAAAAAAAAAAAAATAAAAGAAAAAAATAAAAATGCCCGAGGCGATACTCCTCGGGGCGGGACGGAGGTAGGGGAGGAGGTAGGGGGTGGGGTGGGGGTGGGAGAGGAATGATAAGCGAGGAAAGCGCGAAAGGGAGCGCGAGCGGAGGAGGTGGCCAATTAAAGCGCCGCGATCATCCTCATTACGAGGAGTTAACATCTACGACTTTATGATACTTCGGAAAAAGGGGCGAAAGGGAGGGAGCAAAGAAGGAGAACGAAAAGGAATGAAAAGAAAAAGAAGAGGGAAAGAAGAAGAAAAAGAAAAAGAAAAAGAAGAAGGGAAAGAAAAGAAGTTGGCGAAGGAAGCCAAGTGGAATTAGAACGATTCGTCGTATCGAAGAAACGAGCGAGCGAGTTCTTTTTAAATGAACTTTTTCCAAGCCAGTTACGTTTGCTATCTTTCTCTATCTCTCTTCTCTCTCTCTCTCTCTCTCTCTCTCATTTTCTCTATGTCTGCCTCGCGTCTATCTCTTTTTGTCTCTCTCTCTCTCTCTCTCTCGCTTTTTTTCCCTCCTCTTTGGCTCTCCTCCTCATACACGAGGCCGATTCAATTGCCTCGGCTTCTCTCGCAATTTACTTCTCCGTTCGTCGAGATACTCTCGTATCACCGTACGTTCCTTCTACGTACCTCTCTCGATATATTTTTTTTTAAACCCGGGCCGAATCGTTACGTCGCTGACGACGACAACGACGACGACGATACCGATCGTGATATATAAAATAACGAATCTCTTTTGTTAATTCGATATACCGCCTTCGTAAAAAAAAAAAAATAAAATAATAAAATAAAAAAAGGAACGAAGCTAAGGAACAGGTTTACCTCGTTTCGATAAAGAAAGGAAGAAAGGAGGAGAGAAAAAATAAATATAAATATATATATATATATAAACCGTCACGATACGAAACGATCCTTCCTCCGCATTTTCTGCTACGACTCTTATGTAAATGACGGTGAATTCTGTGCAGAAAAAGAGAGTGTGCAAGAGAGAAAGAGAGAGAGAGAGAGAGAGAGAGAGAGAGAGAGAAGTCACCCGTAGTTACGGACTCGTGCTCTTATTACTTGCTCGAGTTAAATGCGTATGTGGTTTCTCCCCTCCCTCCCTCCTTTTCCTCTTTTCTTTCTTCCTACTTCGAAATTATTTTCTCCATCCCGTTCACGCAAGTCGAACCACTCCACAACCCTCTTGTCCACGTACCTCGTCCTCGTCCTCGTCGTCGTCGTCGTCGTCGTTCTCGTTTTCGTTTCGAAATGGCCGGAATATACTTTTTTTTCCCTCCCTTTTTCTTCTCTCTTTGTTTTGTTTTTATTTATTTATTTTTTTTCTCTGCCCAACATTTCCCACGTTTCACGTCCTTCCATGTCGCAATCGCGTGTCTCTAGCAATCCTTAGAGCCCTCCCATCCCATCCCATTTCATTCCTTCGGTCAACGTTTAAAGCGAAATGAAAAATTTCACACTTAGGCATTATTAGACGTTAACGTCGTTCGAGAAATACAAATGGGAAACGTATCAAAAGGATGTTCTCCGAATGACAAGGGAAGAGGCAGCCGGGTTATTAATTTTCTCCTCTTCGATCGCACGAAAGGAGGAAGCGAGCGAGGTGGTAAATTCGTATAATGAAATTTGCGGCGAAGGAGAGTCAAAAGCTCGCGTTGAGCTCTTTGCTTAAGTAGTATTCGCATCTTCCCTCTCTCCCTCCCTCTCTCTTACTCTCTCACTCTAAGTAATTGTCTCTCCGATTTATTGCAAAATCAAATCAAAGACGGAATTAAAACGGATCGATCGATCGGTCGATCGATCGATCGAACACGATCGAGAGAGACGCTACCTACCGTCGAACGTTCGAATTATTATTAAACGCGAGTGTATCGCGAATACTCGCGTCCGCGTTCGAGCGGAACGCAACGCAACGCGACGCAACGCAACGCAACGCAACGCAACGCGCTCTTCCTTACTCCGTAAGGCTAACTAACTCTCTCGATGAAGAGAAAATCGAACGCCTACGACGCCGACGCCCCGAGAGAAACTCGTTTACAAGGAGCAACGAGGAAGAAGAAGAGGAAGAAGAGGAAGAGGAAGAAGAAGAAGAAGAAGAAGAAATTCTCTTCTATACACGAGAGATCGTGCACGGCGAACCTCGATACGCCCAAGCTTCGGCGAAACGTTTTTAACGTCCTTCTCCGCTATTAACTAAATAAAGCGTCCAAAAAAAGAGTCTCAACGCGTTTTTCTCTCTTTCTTCTTCTTCTTCTTCTTCTTCTTTTAATTTCAGTCTTCCCTCTCTCGTTGCACACAGAAAGAGAGAGAGAGAGAGAGAGAGAGAGAGAGAGAGAGAGAGATTCCTGGATGTTGTGGGAGGAGGAATCGAAAAGAAATAAGATAAAGCTTGGAAAGAGGTGAAAAGGGATGGAGGTGGAGGTGGAGGAGGAGGAGGAGAAGGAGGAGGAGGAGGAGGGTAGACCGAGAAAGAAGCCGTATTTTTGTTCGGGAAAGAAACACGGAGAAATAGGGACTCCCGGAGCACGTGCCATCGTGAGAAGTGGGTATACGGTTTTTGTTTTCGAAACTCCTGCGCAGCCAGTCTCCTCTCTCTCTCTCTCTCTTTCTCTGCGGTTGAAACGCGCGAGCACTACTACTACGACCATTCTGTGAGCCAAAGAAGAAAAAGAGAAAAATTGGGGGAGAGAGAGAGAGAGAGAGAGAGAGGTCTCTCGGAGCCGGACCGGAGAGAAATTTGCATAATGCATCGGGGTGGACGATCGTCGAGGTAGATCCTCGTCAAGGACGAACCACGACGGCTCTCTCCTCTCCTCTCCTCTCCTCTCCTCGTCCTCCTTTCCCCCTATGCTTCTCCTTCGTCGCAATTATGATCGATAATTTCCCTCTTCCTCTCTCTTTCTCTCTCTCCCTCTTCTCCTCCTCCCTCTCCGAGAAGCAAGAGTCTTCGCGTTTAACGGATTACCGACGATAATTTTCCTTTTAGCCTCAACGAAACATCATCGATCCGATCGACTTTTCGCATTAATTTTCTTTACCTCCATTGATACATCTAAATGTACTCGACTACGACGACTATGCTCTCTTTGGATACGACGGAAGAGGCTCCCCTCCCCACCCCACTGAATTTTACCTTTCGATTCGATTCGATCAAACGAATTACCGATAATTAAACGAATAATAAACTAATTCGGTCGATTCGTCGCGGCCCGTAACGGCCCCACAATAATATCGGCGAGTCCGGCCTTACACATTGTTGCGTGAAACCGGTTCGAGGGGTCCAGTTCGAGAGCAGGAATTTCGTTTTTTTCGATTTCCGGTTTAGGTTCCGTTCGATGAGCCGATTGACAACAACCTTGAAGGACCGACCCGGCTCCTAAGTGGTGGTACCCACTGACATCTCAGTCAGCGCGCGAGGTTTACCCTAAGATCATCATCGTCGTCGTCGTCGTCGTCGTCGTCGTCCTCGTCGTCGTAGTATCTCGCGTCGAGAGGGTGGAAGAATAAAAAGGATGGACGACGGGAAAGAGGTAATGGAAGTTGGGCGATTGTTCTTATAAAAAAAAAAAAAAAAAAAAAAAAAAGAAAGAAAAATAAATTGAATTCAACAGGATCGGGTAGGCAATTTACGTTTATTTATAAAATCGCTGTGCGTAGGGGGTGGGGGTGGTGGTGGTATTACGAGGTTTGCACGAATACGATCGTCTCACCCTCTTTTTTACCTCTCGCGAATATGCATATGTATATATATATATATACATATATACATATATATTTGTAATATATTACAGAGCCATTAGGATTACGAGCGAGTAATTCCCAGTTGTAACTCCGAACGAATGGACGGACCGGACCGAATTAGGCGACGCAGCCGCGTGTTTTCTTGGGTTTAAACGTGAAAAATAACGACGACGACGACGACGACGACGACGACGACGACGACGACGACGACGATGAACTCTCGTTGGGATCGGTAATCGCTTGTAACTGGAAGAGATAATCGGGAATAACGGGCTCAAAAGTCCACGAAAACGCTTACGAGACGAACGAGGAAAAGAATGACGTCGGAGCTCGTAATTCCCGTCACCTCCCTCCCTCCCTCCCTCCCTCCCACTCCCCCGCTAACCCCGATCGTCCGCGTTTATTATGGCTCATATCGCGCTCGATCTGATTTTTATCGGCGCCTCCAACGCGACGCGACATTGGAACAGAGGAATCGAATCGAATCGAATCGAATCGATCGTTTAAGCGAACCAACGATTTATTATCGTTGGTTCATAGTCGTCGGTTATAAAACCTCTTCCGCGATTTATCGCGATAATCGTACTACGGTTTCATCGTTCGATCGTTTCACCATCGTCGAATATTTTACACCGATGTAAAATACCGCTAGGCCAAGATGAAAGAGAGAGAGAGAGAGAGAGAGAGAGAGAATGTTCCACAACGTTTCTAATCATCAAAATACCGAGGGAGCAGAATGGAAAAATATTTCTGTGTAATTAGGGGAGAGAGAGAGAGAGAGAGAGAGAGAGAGAACGGTGTGTATAACGCGACCAAATATGGGGAGCCGGAGAACGGCGGTCCAATCTGAAAATCGATATATCTAGCACAGCTGGCATCGACGGACGAGAGCGTGCATATTCTATACCAACAACCGGAGGCAGGGGTAAGGGTATACGTGTTACTACATACCGCTGGTTTTGCCCGGTTATACGACGGCGATGGCGGAAAATGAACCATGACGAACGGGCACAATGGCGAGAGAATTACTGCCACGCGAATCTTTCAACGGATCGGTGGATTAGCCGTCTCTCTCTCTCTCTCTCTCTCTCTCTCTATCTATCTATCCATCTCTCTCTCTCTCTCTCTCTCTCTCTCTCTCTCATCCATACCTTCTCGATAACAACCAAGCTGGAAACACATCGAGCGATTACGCCAGCGACTATGACGACGACTACGACGACGACGACGATCGACGATGCATCGGCGGCTTATCGGCACGAACGACGCTTCGATTCTACTCCCGAGAATCTCTCGAGGATAATCGCGCTAATGGATATCTTACAGAATATCTTCTCTAACGGGAGAAGAGAGAGAGAGATATATATATATATAAAAAAAGTTTAATTAACGATGCGTTTCTTTCGCGAACGAGCGAAAGAATTTTATGGCGAGAGTCTAAGCGTTAACCCCTTCGCACGTTCGTATGTGTGTGTGTATGTATGTATGTATGTATGTATGTATATATTTATCTACATATATATTTTCTCGTAGATGGTTAATTGACCAGTTTAGTCGGAAAGAAGGAAGCCGCGCGAAGGAGTAATTTGCCGAGCTTCTCTCTCTCCCTCTCCCTCTCTCTCTCTCTCTTCTCTGCACGTTTTAAACCTGCAAAAGACGACGGTGGCGTGAGAGAAATACGACACCGCCTTCTCTCCCTCCCTCATTCTCACTCTTTCTTTCCCTCTCCTTCTGTCGTCTATGGCGAGTATTAAACGTCTCACGATATGAGGTAAAATCTACCGGCGACATCGTAATTAGACATCGATTCTCTCTCTCTTTCTCTCTCTCTCTCTCTCTCTCTCCTTATTTATATTCCAGAGGAGATGATCAACAATAACAAGCTTCCTCTCGACTAATTATATAGGGACATATTGACGCACAGGTACGAGGCATCAAAAGTGTTTTCTATAATAATTTGGAAAAAAAAAAACGCGAGAAATACCGCGATTCCTTTTCTCTTTTTTCTTTTTATCTTTATTTTTTTCTTTCTCTTTTTTTCGTCATTCCACCTTCGTTCATTCTCTCCCAAGACGTACCCGAGTCGTAACGATTAATTAAGCGATCCGTTTATCGCTTTAACCCTTACGATATGATAATTAAGAATTATCCGGCGCTCGTAGAAAGTTCGTACGGTGCACGCGTTTATCGCGACAACATCCGACAACAAACAATTCGCGTTAATCAGCGCTCTTAATTTATTAATCCACATTTACCAGAGGAGTCCATCAAATGGCTAATTAACGGGCACTAACGGCGACGCTTAATTACCAACCGGCGATTTGCAAATGATTCGCGATCGACAATAAAACACATTTCGCGTTTTACGTGCCGTTACAGGCGATCGAATACTCTTAGAACGGTCTGCTTCGAAATACGAGATATACATATATAAAAAATGAGAGAGAGAGAGAGAGAGAGAGAGAGAGAGAGATTTTACGAAAGCAAGAAACATCTTCTTGCTACCTGAGAGACCCGAAATCCTCGGGAGCCGTCTCGGTTTATATACGGGACTATCTTTCAAAACGATCGATTCTTTAAAAGTCTACCCGATGTGGGAGAGAATTGCAGGTAGGATTCCGAGGAAACAAAAACAATACGATAAAAAGTCGGAGGTCCTATGAAAGGATTGCGGGAAATTATACGAATTAAATGACTCGATGATTCGGTATATTTATCTCTCGCTTGGCGATGATAGCCGTTGGTCGATTCGGTCAACGATGAATTAGAGAAACAAACTGAAGGGAAGTACTACTACTAAGATAGGATTCCCTAAGATAGAGAACCTACTATTACTAAGTAGTAGTCGTAGTAGTAGTCGTAGTAGTAGAGTAGTAGTAATAGTGGTGGTAGTAGTAGTATTAAGCAAAGAGACACAAAACGTCTTATCTTTTTTCGTCCGCCATTTCTCGATTCGACCCTCTGTAGTGTATGTACGGAACAGAACGGAGTTCCCGGCGCAGAGAGACACGTGGATGAAGAGAGGAACGCATAGTACGGGCTTTCGAAGGGTGGGGATAGGGTCGAGCGAACGAACGAACGAACGGAACGGAACGGAACGGAACGGAACGGAACGAGGGAACGAACGGAACGAACGAAACGAACGGAACGAGGGAACGAATGATGGAAGAAGAAGAAGAAGAAGAAGAGGGAAGAGGGAAGAGGGGCAACGCTCTTCGAACGGTTCGTAGCCTAGGGCGCAGCGAGACGCGAAGGGCGGAGGACGGGAGGGTGAAGGCGGTGGAGGTGGAGGTGGAGGTGGAGGAAGAGGAGGAGGAGGAATGGAAGGGCGGAGGGCGAGGTCGAGAGGGAGATTCGACGTTGCCGCTCACGCGGACCGGCTCTCGTGTAAACAAGAGAGAACGTGGCAACCTCGCTAGCACGTTTCGGGTAACGTGGCGAACTCTCGGATTACCTGGACCAACCCACGCTAACCATCCGGCTCTCTCTCTCTCTCTCTCTCTCTCTCTCTCTCTCTCACACTCTTTTTATCCTACACTCTTGCTCTCTTCCTCTCGTCGTAGTTGTTATTGTTGTTGTTATCGTCGATCGTCGACGTCATCATCATCATCATCATCATCATTATTATTATTATTATTACTGTTGCAAGCGTTGAGCACTGTTAACGCTGACATTGCCGCTATC
The DNA here is from genome assembly GCA_911387935.1 of Dolichovespula saxonica. NCBI lineage: Eukaryota > Metazoa > Arthropoda > Insecta > Hymenoptera > Vespidae > Dolichovespula > Dolichovespula saxonica. The sequence goes on from OU426999.1 coordinate 564,234, forward strand.
GGTTCTCTTTCTAGCTGTAAGAAGCTTTTCCAAAGAAATTCTCAACGACATATATATATATATATATATATATATATAAATAAAAAAATAAAAAACCATTGAAGAAGAAAAAGACCAAACCGCGAAGCCAATGGCGTTACGAATCCCACCACCCTAGTCGTGTTACTACGTGTGTAACCGTGCACCAAACCACCGTCGATCAGCATCGATGGCGGCGGTGGCGGCAGCAACGGCGGCGGAGGCGGTGGCGGTGGCGGTGTTGGTGTTGGTGTTGGTGTTGGTGTTGGTGTTGGTGTTGGTGTTGGTGGCACGACGATGCCGATGGAAGGAAGCAATGGCGTAGGTCAATTTTACGTTACACGCTAGGCCTCTCCTCGATCGTTTCTAAGCCTATTCCGAACGACGACGACTACGGAGTCAGCTGCGATAAGAGACCGTCGTCGTCGCGTGATCGGAAGGAAGCCAATACCGAGAGCAAAATGATCTCATCGCCTAGCACGAGAAAAATTGAGCGAGAGAGAGAGAGAGAGAGAGAGAGAGCGCAAAAGCGCTAAGACTACGAATTGCTTTAAACGGCGAGCTACTTTAGGCATACATGTGCGTCATAAACAAGCGCCTAAAGTACGAGTTATTCAATTACGTCAAATCGATCGTTTCCTTTTCGAGCCTCCGAGTAGACGACGACGCGAATTATCCTGCCAAATCGAAAGTTGACACACCCCACACCCCACCCCTTCACCACCACCACCACCCTTGACGCATTTGATATCATTCGGTCCTAGTCGATATTCCTCGTATCAAATGCATACGTCGCCGTTGATAAGATCTCGTCGTTCGAAAGAATCTGATCGCGGAGCTGCGTCTCGCGTAGAATACAAAAATAAAAAGATAAAAAGAAAAAGAACAGAACGGAAAAGAAAAGAATGCAAATGTTATTTATGAGTCAAGTCTAATACTTAAATCTTAAGGATATGACGATAGAAATCGTTGTGCGATTATACGTAGTAGATACGAACGATGATGCGTGTAACATATGCAAATAGAAATTCCTACAAGATCGGTTATCGTTGAAGGACGCCTGGAAACAAAGTTCCGTGAAAATTAATTACCGTGAGATCTTGGTTACTCGCTCGTAACAAGACTCGCGAATTCTTTCGCGACCTTTTCCTCTCGACGTTAAAGGATCCTGCAAAACTACACGTAGACCGTTTCGAACCGACTTTGTTAATGTCGGTGACTACATTTACCCGGAACTCTCTCTCTCTCTCTCTCTCTCTCTTACACACACATACACACTATATTTCCTTCGTTTTCCTCTGAAAATAGTTTCGCGGTATCGCGGCAACTAACACGGATCGACGGAATCGCTCGGCAGGTATGATATTTGATGAAAAAATCCAAAAGAAAAATAAACCTTTCACATAGTAGAGTACATAAGCTGCTACCACCACCACCACCACCACCATCACCATCACCACCACCACCACTACACCACCAGCTTATATTACTTTCAAGCCTGACCTATCAGAAATTGAAATAAGTTACTAATCTTATTTGCATCCAGAGTTCCTATAGGTAGAACCAAGTTTAATCCGTGTATTTGCAAAGAATATAAATATATATATATATGTATAAAAAAAAAAAAAGAAAAAACTACGACGTTATTATAAAAACTACGCCGTACTTCGATTTATAATTTCGTACATTAACAAACGTAAGCACGTTCGGCGAGCGCGATCATTCCATCGGAACGCGGTTGTTCGTTTCGTATCGACGCGTTTTACGCGTGCATACATAAAACTCAACGAGAGACTTTTATTATAACGCGATGCATTTAAGAGTCCCCGATCTCAAACGTCAAATTGGCATTAATACGTTGCCATCGCGTAAGTTGGAGCCCCTTCTCATTGGTCGTTCGTTACACCGTCAAAATAATAATTACTTTCGTTCGACTCGCTTCTCTCCACGATACTTTTCGTTACTTTCCACCCCCACCCCCACCCCCACGCCCACCCTCATTCCGGTCGGCAACGAGATCGTATAAAATCCGAGCTCTTTTCTTCTTTATTTTATTTTTTTTTTTTTATTTTTATTTGTTTGTTTTCATTCCCAAGCGCTCATTCGTAACACTCGTTTTCGTCTTACTCGGCACGAAATTCGACGCGTTTTTATATCGTTTGCAAAACATCGCGAGCGATAAGTGCCAAAGGAGAGGGAGGAAAGGGGGCGGGAAAGGGGAGGGAACCAACGAAACAGAACGTCTCTCTCGTTCGTATGCGGTCTCTCGCGAGGAATAGAAGAGGAAGAAGATTTTTAAGAGAAACTATGGAAAGTCGCTACCCCGTTTAAATAAATCGAGGGGAGAGAAAAATAATACTGAATCCGACGACGACGGGACACTCTATCGTCTACGAGCGTGTTTAAGAGAATATAAACGCGAGTATACAACATAGGATATATACATACATACATACATACATTCATACATACATACATACATACATACATACATACATACACACATACATACATACATACATACGTTCATGTGTATATATGTATATATATAATATATATATGCACGTTTCAAAAGAGAACGCCACGCGATAAACTGCACCGCGTCGACAAAGGATCCGCGGAATTTCAAGGATTCTTGGCTTCCCGGCTAGTTTGACTGAAGGAACGAGAGAGAATTATCCGTAGAATCCGGACAATCTAAAATCGAGAAGCTCGAAGAGTCTCGGAATATGTTCTCGTCGAGGACAACGCCATGTACGTACGTGTATATATATATATATATATATATATATATATATATATATATATACGCGTACTATATTATTTACTTATATTATATTGCATATATAATATATATGCAATTTGTATTTCTATTCGTACGTATAGATCCTGTGTGGTGTGCAAGCGCGCGTGCATATACGTATCGTACGATGTACGTGTAGCGTGTAAGTATGAAAAGAGGATGGGTAGGTGGCGGGGTGGGGGAGGAGAGGCGGAAAAAAAAGGAAGAATAGAGGAAACGAGAGGGAGAAAGACGAGAGGAAGAACGGCTTCCCGATGTAACGTGGCACTCTTTGAGTTTCGTGCCAAATGCCAGTGTCGGGGCTACGGTGTTCGCCTACAACGTAGCCCGTTCTCCCCCACACCCACCCCTCCTCTCTCTCTCTCTCTCTTCCTCTCTCTCTTCCTCTCCTCTTTCTAGGAGACTAGACGTCAAAGTCGATAAAACGAAACTCGCGAGATAACGCGTCTCCTGTGTGCATAGCCGATGAAATTTATTTGATATACAACAAGCTGATAAAAATACGAACTCGTCATAGAGAGTACGTAACGTAAAGCAACGTAACGCAACGTAACGTACGTGAGCTACCAACGGTACCTTATATATGACCCCCGAGTAGAGAGTCTCTCTCTCTCTCTTTCTCTCTCTCTCTCTCTCTCTCTCTCTCTCTCTCTCACTCTCTCACTCTTTAAGTCTCGACTTTACGAGACTAAACGCTAAAGTACATAGATAATATAAACAGGTATATATATATATATATATATATATATATATATATATATATCAATATATACGTGTTTGTGTTCGTGTGTGTGTATGTAGATAATAATAATAATAAAAAAAAAAAAAATGTGACGCGGCATAGGATTTTAGCCGATTCAACCGAGAACCAATAAAAACCGATCCTTACTTTGCAACGGAGGAAACGCATTGCGGATATTACTGCTACTCAAGTAATATATGCGATATGCGATTAACGCGGATTAGTACTTTGATACATACGTTCGCGTTGTATATCCGAGCGTACGCGGCAAAGGAGATAATGAGAGGGTCTCTCTCTCTCTCTCTCTCTCTCTCTCTCTCGTTCTCTCGCTCTCGAGCCTAAACTAGGAAATAGAGTCAAGTCAGGTCTTGTGGTCGATCGTCGGAGCAACTAAGTTAGCAGTAAACGCATCGATTACACGCTCATTTAATCGCGACCGCAAAAATGAACCGCACATTGCCGAGTAGTAGCAACGCGGCAACAAACAACACCATCACCACCAACACCATCGCTACCACCATCGGCTAGAGCAGCAGTAGCAATGTTAATCTATGATCGTTCTGGATTGAGTACAAAAGCTGTAATTCCATTGGGAGATCTCGTATCTAACGAGAGAGCTCGTTCGAAGATCGGCAATAGGCCGAACTAACGAACGGAACGGAACGGAACGGAACGGAACGGAACCGAGCGAACGGTGACCTTGAACCGGTGACTCCGAGCGAACATATATATACGTGTATATATATAGAGAGAGAGAGAGAGAAAGAGAGAAGGTATTCTCGCATAATGATTTTTTCTCTCTCTTCGTATTATGTTTTTTTTTTTCCACGAAAACTCGGCAAGTTGATGTATTGTTTGTTTGAAACAGACGAGCCCGCTAGCAACAGGTGCCTTCCTTCGGCGTCTTTTGCAAAGTGCAAGAGCCGCGCGCACCGGCTCGCGACGTGAATGATACTCCAAGCTTTATTCCGTTTTTTTTTTCCTCGAAAACCTTTTTATATACCCTGTACAACGCGAAGAAAGGGAAGTAAAGAAAGAAAGAAAGAAAGAAAGAAAGAAAGAAAGAAAGAAAAGAATACGAACGGGGAGAAAATAAAGAGAGGGAAGGCGGAAAAAAAGAAAAGAAAAAAAAAAGAAAAAGGAAAATAAAAAGGAAAAGGTAAGATAGAAGAGACGCAAGGAGAGTACAAATGGTCGTATTACGAAAGGTAGCTTGAAATTCTGTTAAGCCGAGTACACACACACGCACACACACGCACACGCACCACACACACACACACACACACACACACGTTCTTCTTCACGGTAGAGAAGCGGCACGGCATACGTGACCACGAATTCTCTCGACGTACCACACTCGCCCCGCGTGTTTGTTCGCTCGCGCGCGCACATAACTTGTGCGTGAGTAAGTAAGCAAGTTAGTAGTAAGTAAGTTAAATAAGTAAACGAGTGAGCGAGCGAGTGAGTGAGTGCATGCGTGCGTGCTCGCTCGCTTCTCGTCGTTGTCGTCGTCGTCGTCGTCGAGCGTTGCAAAGTTGTGGCTTCGTTCGTAGTCCTGTGTACGCCGCCATGCGTTTCACCGACGCCGTCCCTTTTTCCACGCGACTCCTTTGTCCGATAGATCGAACAAAGGACTAGGCCGTTCCAAGGACGTGCTTATACGAGCCAAGCGCGACCGTTTAGGGTCACAAGAGTTCCGAGGTCTATAGGGCGAAATAAAAATCGAACTGGCGAATCGAACGTGCGTGCTTCTCTCTCTCTCTCTCTCTCTCTCTCTCTCTCTCCCCTCTCTCACTCTATCTCTCACTCTATCTCTCTCTCGTACACATACACACAGGACATATACTCATGCACGTAATATCCGCCATCTGGTGCCAGTTGAAAAATGCAAATGGGTACTAAGACCGTGAAATTATTATAAAAAAATTATTACGACGATTACTACGACGATACGAACGTTATTGTACATAAAAATTGATTAGTATATCAGATATACCGATTGATTAGTATATCTGATATACCAATCAAATTGGTATATCAAAAATTAGTATATCTGATATACCAATCAAATTGGTATATCAAAAATTAGTATATCTGATATACCAATCAAATTGGTATATCAATATAAAATAAAAATTAGTATATCAATAATAAGGATAATACGTATACACGCGATTCCCTGTATTCACCGGCTAAGAGAATTTTGTTTCACCCTTCTCCCCCATTATCCCGATACCACCAGGGTATAAAACGACGAGGGCAAAAAAAAATGAGGTCATTAGTTCGAGATAAATCGCACGTATAATATTGTATTACCTACCCCATCCCCACCCCCACCCCCACCCCGGGTGAATTAATCATTATCAAGGGTACACAACCACACGCGTGTCCGACTCTCGAGGAAAGCGACGGCGGAATATAAGCGGCGTTCCTCTTCAATTTGTAAAAAGGTACAAAATAAAGTGGACTTGACTACCTGAGACAAGGAGTAGAATCGTTGTTGTCGTCCCCGTGATTCGATCTATCGATTTTTCGCTCGAGATAAGGGGGCAAAAAAAAAAAAAAAAAAAGAAAAGAGGAAAATGGACTGTGACGGGACACGTGTACGTGTAAAACGTGTATACCAAAACGTGGGTTTTCCATCGGATAAAATCAAACGAATAGATTAAAGGAGAAGTCAGAGGTGTGAATTAATGGTTACGATTAGTTAAACGCGGATATTTTCGGCTGACGAAATACACGAGAAACTATCTTGTAATGTTCTTAATTCTTTTCGATCTTTTTGTTTTTTTTTTTTTGCGAATCCATACGACGAAGAATATTTTTGACGATATAATCGTCGTTTTGGTGGTACGGACGTCGTTTTACTTTCCCGGTTAATGGCTTGGTAAATATTAATTAACCTTCTTATCTCGTTCTCGTTGACGACCGAAGTGTTCTCGACGCTGTGAATTCTTATATAAAAAAAAAAAAAAAGAAACAAGGTAATAATAATAATAATAATAATTCGAATCTAACGTACAAGTTCACGTAACAAATTCTTTATCGTATATCTCCCTCTCGTCTTTCTCCTAACGATATCCGATAATAACAAACTTTGATCTTTGTGTGTGTGTGTGTGTGTGTGTGTGTGTGTGTGTGTGTTCGTCCACTTTCGTTAAACGCTCTCAACAACGTTATCGTCGAAAAATCGATCTACTAAATGGAGTTGTGGATTAAGTACGATAAAATATATATGTGTATATATATATATATATATATATATATATATATATATATATATATATATATATATATAACGTGGCATCGAAGTGTAAACTCGTATCGTCGCGAACGTTATATAAATCAAACAATGCGCATAATTCGAGTATCCTGAAAGAGAGAAAGAGAAAGAGAGAAAGAGATAGAAAGAGATAGAAAGAGATAGAAAGAGATAGAAAGAGCAAGCGAGAGATCGTTTCCATTCCACATTCGAGCGAACGTGAGCTGCAAACACGTCGAGTTCATCAGTGGATTTCAAGCAATTCAAAGCTGGGCTCGATCCAAGAGTGGTACTCGTATATCAGACTCCGCTGATTTTGCACCGGTGAATGCGGCGAAAAGAGAGAAGAATGGAAGAAGACCCCGGGAGTGGTGGAAGGGGAAAAAATGGGGGAGAGAATAAAAAAAAAAGAGAGAGAGAGAGAGAAGGAGAAATA
>OU426999.1:576494-708994 GCA_911387935.1 Dolichovespula saxonica
TATCTTTATCGATCGCGAGGACGATAATGTAAACGTGATTATCGGTGAAAACAATAATGACAACGACGACGAAGAATACATACTAGCGGTTAACGACCGCGACCAGTCCGCCAACACGTATACTATACTCTCTCTATCTCTCTCTCTCTCTCTCTCTCTCCTTCTCTTCTTCTTCTTCTTCCTCGTTTCTCGGTTTTCGCGTCTCCGTGGGCTCTGTCCTTTGCTCGCGGCGCGCGTTACGGACGCGGAAGAAACTCGCGAGCGATTCTTCCTCTCGACTTTACGAGCACGAACGACGAACGCAGACGCGAAGCCGCCGACTGCGGTTAATCGTAGACCCACCGCGTCGAGCTACCGCTACTCGCCGCTAGTCGCGCTACCGTCTATCCGTCGACGTCGACGGTGGCGCCCTCTTCCCGAGACGCGCGCACTTTCGAACGTTGATACCTCTTTCCTTTCTACGATTCTCTTTTACGTTTTCTACGAAACGTGACGTAACGTCCTTTCCTTCTCTTAAACGAGTATTGTTATTCTTCTTCTTTCGGTCGCAAAAAAAAAGAAATCGTCTATCGGCCTTAACGCTTTTCGTTATTTCGTTTCGAAGATCGAATATCGGTAGAGATCCGTTACGAAACGTATATGATCTACGAGTGCGTGCACCGTACTGAACCAACAATGGAGTGTCCCCTCAAGGATTTGTACGGCCGAGATACGGAAAGTAAATAGAGCAGATTAGATAACGCCGTACGAAATCGAGGAAAAGAATACACTCTCTCTATCTCTCTCTCTCGTTCTTTCTTTCTTTCTTTCTTTCTTTCTTTCTTTCTCCCCACCCCTCCCCGTAATACGTAACGAGTACGTCGCTCTAAATATTTCAACGCGATACCGTGCTTTTCATCTCTCACAAACAATTGCGCCCTTCTAAACCGATTAAAAAAAGGAAGAAAGAAAGAAAGAAAGAAAGAAAGAAAGAAAAAGAAAAGCCGGCTCGCATCGATCTTCCCGTATATTTTTTACAATCGGTTCTTTACGTTTAAACTTCTTCGAGATGGAGGAGGCTGCGATATCCGATGACTCCACGTGCGACTACCTACGCCTGCATCCGAGAATACGTAATGAGGAAACCGTTCGATGACTTTAAGATGGCCTATCGTGATACACGATTCTCGTATCGTTAAGTATTCTAAGCTCGAGTTACGAACGAACAAAGGAGACACGTACCATCGCTAAAAGTACGACAACGACGACGACGACGACGACGACGACGAAGAAGACGACGGACGACTCCTCGCGCGAATTCTCCTTCGACTCGCGCGTCTACCGCTCGGTTTTGGACTACTATTACTGTCAAAGGGAAAGTGAAACTCCTCGTATCGACTGATACGATCGAAAGGGGGGAGGGGGGAGAAAAATAGACGATCGCCTTTTTTTTACTCGAATCGATCGATCTCGACGAAGTCGAATTTATATATTTCGATATCATCGAGAAGCTCTCTCTCGAACAAACCGCCGAAGAGATGTGTAAAATAAAATATGAAAAGTTCGTAAAAGCTCTTCGAAAAACTTCGTACGGCGTGCCCGTATTTTTTCCTTCTTTCTTTTTGTTTTTTTTTTTTCTTTTCTTTTTCTTTTTCTTCCCCAAGCGCATTTTAAAAATAGTAGTCGTTCGCCCTGCCGTTACGTTTTCGAGTGTTTCGAGATAAGCTTCATTAATCTAACCTACTGACACGTAACGGCGACTGCCGCTAACGCGCGTATCTCTTCTCCTTTTCTTCCAACGCGCGACCTTTTCATAATATCGAACGAGAAACTCTAAACGAGAGATGTACGCGGGTAATTTATGCGAGTTAAAGGAGTGCTCTTGAACGCGCGGAGAGGTTAACCGAACTCGTACGCGTATGTTTCTCGGCCGGCTCTCGGTTGAGGCCAAACGATACGACTAATTATCATCAATTATACCCAAGAGAAAGAATGAGAGAGAGAGAGAGAGAGAGAGAGAGAGAGAGAGAGAGAGAGAGAGAGAGAGAGAGAGAGAGAGAGAATATAAAAAAAGATAGCGACGAGACGACGTTCGAACGAAGATCGCGATCGTTCGTAAACTGGAACATCGCAACGAACTCGTTCCAAATGGAAAAAATAAAAAAAAAATAAATAAATAAAAAAAGAAAAACAAAAAAAGAACTACAAAAATAACGTCATACGAGTTCTCATCGTTCGAGAATATCGATCGCGTACGACGAGATTCGCGACAAAAACATTTTCGAGGTTAGAATCGTAAAAGGATGAGAGAAAGAGAGAGAGAGAGATCTCGTTGTTCGGATAGACGAAGATCGACCGGTAACGGTAGCGGAACAATGAAGAAAAGAAAATTCGGTAAGGATGCGCGATCGATCGGTTTACTTTCTTAAAAAAAAAAGAAAAAGAACTCAGGATCAGTAATATCGACGATTCGTTCGTTCCGGTATTCCCCCTTTGCTCGGAAATACATTGTTCGCGAATCCTTATCCCCGTTCCGAGAGAAGAAAGGGCCGAAATTCCAGGTAAATCTCGTTGGACCCCCTTTACGGCGGCCCTTTTTCATCATATTCTCTCTCTCTCTCTCTCTCTCTCTCTCTCTCTCTCTCTCTCTCTCTCTCTCTCTCTCTCTCTCTTTCGAGCCCCTCGACGATGGACGACGCATGCACGCCGTCGTCCCGTGTGACGGAGGACGCGCAATAATCGGGGAAGTGGAGGGGGAGGGGACGAGGGCAAATCGAAAGAGCAGGAGGCAGAGCAGCGTTCGTGAGACGAAAAGGCGGCTGCGAGACTGGTATCGGACAGGATGCAACAGCATGCAGCATGCAGCATGCAGCAGCATCCAACATCGACGATCCCGTTTCGTCGTCGCAGCTCGCTCGTTCGCTCGTTCGCTCGTTCGAATCTCGTCGAACCAAAAGGTGGTTCGCGTACAATGTCGTCCATGGCGTCGAGTTCGCGTATTGGAGAGAACCATAGAACCATAGGGTGACGTTGCGCGGATGATCACCATGGAAACGAAACGTGGACCTTCCCTCGAACCTATCTTTCCTACTCTTGTCCCTCTCTCTCTCTCTCTCTTTCTCTCTCTTTCTCTCTATCTGCGTCGTTCTACTCGCACTCCTCGCACACAAAGGGACACCCATCGTCTCGAACGACCCTGCGTCCTCTTCGCTTTTCCATCTTTCATTCTCTCTCTCTCTCTCTTTCTCTCTCGTATATATATATATATATACACACGCACACACACACACGTACGTACGTACGTACGTACGTACGTAAAAAAGGAAATCGCTACGGTAGAGACGCAAGTTCACTCACCGGTACGATCCTCGCTCGTTCACGTCGACGTACTTCCTTCCTTCCTTCCTTCCTTCCTTCCTTCCTCTTCCTTCCTCTTCCTTCGAGCGTCCGTACCCCACCGAGCTTCCCTGTTCTTTTCTCCTCCACCTCCACCTCCACCTCGTCCAACTTCGTTCCTTCTTCTTCTTCTTCTTCCTCGGCGTCGCAGCCACCGCTGCTCCCGCCGTTTTCCTTTTCAACCTCGTCTTCGTCGTCTTCGTCTTCAACGTCTTCACCGTCTTCACCGTCCTCGTCCTCGTCGTCTTCGTCGTCTTCGTTGTCTTCGTCGTCTTCGTCGTCGCGGTCGTCGCCGTTCACACCGGTCGCCTCCACGTTTAAAGTCAGATTTGCAGCGCGCGACGACGACGACGACGACGACGACGACGACGACGACGACGTTCCGTGCGGGGGCGCCGCTCCTTAATATTAACCTTCATACTACACCTCGCATACGACTTAATATTCTTATTCGTATTTCACTCCTCCTTATTATCTTCATTTCATTTCATTTCTTTTCTTTTTTAACCAATTAACTTATTCGAGAGTTTACATTATCGATGAACGTCGATTATATGGGAGGACTCTCTCCCCCCCCCGCCCTCGACCACTCTCGATGACGATAACGACGAAGGAAATCGCTCTCTCTCTCTCTCTCTCTCTCTCTCTCTCTCTCTCTCTCTCTCTCTCTCTCTCTCACCTGGGTGAATCTCGTTGGCTTCGCGCGAGATTTTCGTCGAGGGCTAAAAGGTTAGAGGGAGAAAAGGCATAAGCGAAGACTCCTTCCTGTGTGTGTGTGTGTGTGTGTGTGTGTTTGTTTATCCGTTTAAGTGCGTGGTAAAAACGTACGCGCGCGCGCACGTATCAACCACTTTCTCCGTCTCTTTTTTTTCCATCGACCTCCTGTACTCTCTCTCTCTCTCTCTCTCTCTCTCTCTTTTTCTTTCCCTCACACACATACACACACACACACACACACCTATCGACGAGATCGCATACATTTATCCGCGCTTCGTATTTGCCCTCTTTCTCTCTTCCTCCCGCCCCCCCCCACACACACTCCGTCACCCGGCCGATCCCCTTTCATCGTATTTTCTTCCTCTCCTTCAACGCAGTGCCGGAGTAATGATTTTAAAGCTCCCAAGCCCCCATTCTAGACGCTCCTGATTTGCGAGGGGGGAAGGGGCCTTCAAAGTTCCAATATGGCGACCTACCTACACTTACCTTCTTACCAATCATCATCATCTTTGTTTCCTTTGTACACACATACATATATAAAATATATATATTTTTTTTTTCTTTCGTTTCCATTCACCTAAATAAAGCGTACGAGTTAGTAATAATTGGTTGAGAGACAAAGGGAACGTAGAACTCGTTTATTTCGGATATTGAAAGATGAGTCAGAATTACGACTCGAACAAGGTCACCGACCGTGACGTCTCGTTCTCCCGTTAAACCCAAATGTTCCCCATTTGTAGCAGTCTATTAATCTCCCCTCTCTCTTTTCATTGCAAGCCACTCCTCCTCCGCTCACCGACGACTCTTCCACGTACGTATATATCGATTGTTCTTCTCTTGATACGTAAGCGACATGCGGGACCACCATGCCCCGTATCGTCCCGTTGCATCGAAGGTCTTCCAAAAACGCGCGACCATCCCTATCTCGTTTCGTTCGAGAACTATCGATAGATCGATCGATCGATCGATATATAGATCGCACATCGCCATTATAAAACTTATCGTCGATAGCCTTATCTTACTAAGAGTTTTAGACACGAGATACCCCTTTGAAATTTTCTTATATTTTATGCGTGTAATTAAGCGATAATTGTTGCACATAAGAGAGAAAAATGTTATATATATATATATATGTATATATATGTATATATATGTATATATAAAGTATATATTAAAATATACACAAAATGTGCAACGTAAATGTCGCATATCTCTGCGCCGTCGCGCAATTTGATTTAGCGCGCGAGCGCGTTCGGCGGTAAAAAAATAGGATTTGGAGAAATTGAAAAGTTTAAAATCTAATGGGAAACCTATTCACGATATATATATATATATATATATACCTCGTGTATCGAAAACCAAGTACAAAGAGATAGGAAATGGCTTATCTATCGCCACGATTTTATTGCGCAATACACGTTCACGAATATCGGAGAGCATAAAATGTGAAATAAATTATATTCATTGAAAGAATGAAAACGGGGAAAACGTAATAATAATCATAATAATAATAATAATAATAATAAAAAATAAAAACACAAAAAGTATTTACAATACATACGCTGCTTTTTCCCCACCCCTCGATGGTATCTTTATAAATTACGTATGTAAAAATATACTAATAATACTTCGTATCGACGGAACTATGTTGACGCAGTATGTGCATTTTTAATGCACGACGATAACGAGGAACGATTAAAAATGACAATTTCCATTTAATGAACAAAAAAGTTTTAAAAATTTATCGAAAAATTCATCGAGATGGTCGACGAGATAAATACTGATTTTTATACAATGTAAAATACACAACGATCATTTTCTCTTATAAATAACAATAATAATTTAAATTACACGTAATATAAAGTAGATATAAAATCAATCGGAAAAGAACAATATATCGTATTATAACCTCCAACGTAAATTAACTCGTACATTGGAATTAGTTTGGTGTATGTATATAAACACACACATATATATATATACGTAGGCACGCGCACACACACACACACACATATATATATATATTATATATATATATACACACAGTATATATATATATATATATATATTCCAGGAGTTCAGCGCTTTTTAACTTTCCATTAAAGTAAATTAATTTGTGTGTTATGCTTTCGAAATTCCTTTGATCTTCGTATAAAGATTCATTTTGATTTGCGTTATTTGAATTTTTAAATATTCTTTATGCAATACGAAAAATAATTAAAAGAAAAAAAAAAAAAGAAAACAATATAAAATGCATCAAAGACTAGTTCAACAAATTCTTGCCGTTTCGATGTATCGCTAATGAAAATGATGATTTACCGAAGCGTTACGTATTCTTCGTTTCCTTATTTTGTAATAAAACAATAAAATCGCAAAATAAAAATATAAATAACAATACGATGCTTGGAAAATAGTCGTCAAATTGAATCGATAAAATAAAATCAGTTCTTCGTAATCTCTACTTAATGCGAAAAAAATTATATAACTGATATCGATAATAAAAATAATTTCTTAAGATCGATTTCGATCATCTATATGATGACTACGATTTCTTATTAATAAGAACATGAAAAGCAATCTCGGAGCAAGATCGCGCCTATCTATAATTTTAAAACTGATCGATAATCTCGACGGAACTATTTAATTCGTCGAACATTCGAACTTTATCGCTACATTGAAAAATTTCTAAGTATACTTTTTGTTACGATATGAAGACTTTAAATACTTAAGTACGCCATTGTAATATTCATATTATTCTGATTAGCGTACGGTAATAATAAAAAGAGAAACCATTAGGTGGCGTTCTTCGGTGACAAGTGGATGCTACCGCTTCTTTTTCATACCTTTGCGATAACCTTTCCCAAACCAACCAGGATTTTTAGCGGACGCCAATGGCGCGTCTGCGATGACCAATTGCTCCGGCTCCTGTATATGTTCATTTTCGGTTTCCAACGATACGGGATCGTCTCCGTCGCGCTGATAGTAGAGACAAGTAAGAGAGCCCTCGTGTTCCATACAAAACGAACAGGCTGGTTTAGGTTTTGGTGTTTCCGCCGTAACATTGGGTATTTGTATGAAAGGATAATAAAACAATGGAGTTAATTGAGGATACATGTACATGGGAGGGAAAGGTAATCCCATAGATAAAAAAGGCAATGCAGTAAAGAAGGGTGCGGAATAGGCAGTCACAGAATCGTTCACGCTTATAGGAGAGATACAGTCTTCGGTTTCTTTAGTTTCCGGTACGGGATCCTCGACAGATCGTTCGGTACTTTGGCGCGTGGACTTCTTTTTCACGGTCGCTTGTACTGGCTCCTCCAAGCACGGCTGGGTAGTCGTCGGTAATTCACTTGTCTGCAGTCTTATGGCATGAAAAAATATCGGGTCTTTCGCACGATTGTATTGCGGAATATCCAATCCCAAATGAGTCATGACTTTTTTCATAACTTCGTCGCACTTCCCGTTTATCTTCAATACTGCGTTCTCGTCTTTCGGAGTCCATTGCAAATTTACGATATACAAAGAGGGACGTTTGTGTACCGGCCTATCCATCTGCCATAGCCACGGATATTTTTTCAATACTTTAAGACTAGAACCCAAACATAATATCACGTCGGCTTGTTTGGCAGCTCGAGTGGCACCGTTCCAATTAATTGGCCATGGCAAATTTCCCCTTTCGCCGAAATGAACGATAGAATCTTGCAAGACGGAATTACATTTGTGACATAATCTACCCGTTCCGTGCGAATATCTAGCTGTCTTTTCCGTAACGTCAAAAATCCTCCAATATTCTCTAAACGGTTTACAAGTTCTACATACTTCGACGTACATATTTCCATGAACTTCGGACAGAAGAGTACGCGGTATGCCACTGCGCAAATGTAGTCCGTCGCAATTCTGGGATACAATGTGTTTCAATACACGCGCCCTGTACAAGGCGTACAGAGCCATGTGCGTTAACGTTGGCTCCGCCTGACTCAAGTCATGGTTCCTACAAACGATCGATCGGCATAGAATACAACCGTTGTCGCCGTAAAATCTATTGTTTGGTATATCGTTTTGAAAATAACTTTACCCGATATCCTTTCCCTGTTGCATCCTGGTCCATACGCCGTTCGTCCCTCTGTAATCGGGAATGGAAGCCGCCGTGCTGATACCGGCGCCTGTATAAACGGCCAGGGAAGTAGCTCTGCTGATGGCGGCTGCCAACCTAATACATTTTTCTTCCAAAATCTCCGGCACATCTTCGATTTCTTCCAATCTCGCCTTAACCCTATCCCTTTTCTCTTGTCTACAAAATTACGTTAATATTCTATTAAAAATTGTACGATCACGAATATATATATATCTCCATTTTACGAATACATCCTTACAACATTTTCACGATTTACTTTCTTATGTCATTTACGTCGTACAAGCTTAGAGACTTTACTCGATATAAAGCTACGCTAAAATACGAGAAAAACGAGTTTATAATTGCGCCATAACTAGGTGCAATTAGAAGAAAATATTTTATGCCATAATTAGATATATCGGCGCAATCGAGATTTTACAAAATGGCCATACCTTAAATTAACCTCCTTGACTACGTCACTACAAGAGACGAGTATATCGACCTCCTCCGCCGTTCTGTCAATTTCAGGTTTTTGCAGAATCGCAGCCACCTAAAATTGACGCCTGTCATTCTTTGCAGTGATTTGTTTACAACACTTCGATTCGAAAGGAGCAGCCGGGCGAACGTATAATATTCGAAAAACAATTTTAAGAAACAATCCGATTAATGATAAACGATGTAAAATATAAAATGTACCTTTTTGAAAGTTGCGACTCGTTCATCCTTCACTTTAAAAGATTTAATTACGGCGGAACGTCTTCTCGACGAGTACTTCTCGTTACTCGCCTCCTCCATCTTTAATCAAAAGGTGCGTAACAGTGCTGTATCAAGGTAATGGAGGCCCGTATAACCGGAGACAATGATCGTTTAAAAATAAATTAATTACATCATTATCGGAATTTTAATGATCGTCCTTATTAAATCAATATTATATTAAGACGAAGCGCTGTACGATAAAATTCGACCAACCACGAACAAGATCGCTCGTCACTTCGTAAAAATGTCTCCGAACGAAGATCCGATCGAATGCACCTTTATCGTGATTAATGGTGCACGAAGCACGTATGAATAGTAATTAGCCATATAAATGTCATTTAAATATATAAAAGAATTTGCAAGGACTGAATTGAATAGCAAAGAATTTATGCTTCGAGTACGCGGCCATTGCGACTTAAATGCGGATACGTAATTTGCAAGTATCGTAAGATATTAACATATCGATTAATAGATATGTCTAATGACGACTGTTGAAAATGAAGAAAAAAAAAAAAAAAAAAAGGAGAAAGAATAAAAAATAGCGATAATAAAACCGACGAGACGAAAGAAGCGATTACGGGTGTTGAGAAAAGAAGACGAGGCACGAATAAAATTTAAATTTCCTGCTCGTGCGATTTAGTCAACGTTGCCCGACAAACGAAAACAACTCTCGACAAGAGAGAAACTATAATTATTGTATCGACTACGTCCCTTACCGTGCATCGCATTAAAAATTGGATGTACACCGATCACCCGATAATTATGTTGAAAATAAAATATAATTAATTAGAATTTAGTTTGTTAGTAATGCCAGGTTTAGAAGGAAGTATTTCGCTCGATACGAGTCCACCCACGCACGGCCTAATGTCCGATGGAATCGCTTCCGAACAAGTAAAAAAATTTCTCTTCCGATCGCGAAAAATACACGAGAGTGTACAGAACGACGAAAGTTTAGAAATTTATATACCAGAGGTGAGAAATCCCTTTAACAAATGAGAATTTCAATCGGTGTTATATCGATAATATTAGTAAATTTCTTTTTCGCTACCGGTATTACGTACTTTGTTTGGTTAGAACGGCATCGCGATAACTTTATATAATTACATTTTAAATCGTACCAATCGAAATACTATCCAAAATAAAATTGTAATGATACAATCGTACTAACGTGTCCTCGTCGTCTTTCGATTTCGTAATTACGCGTCATTTTATTTGATTACAGTTACTGCAAGCGAATTACAGCTATTACACCTGGCCTTCTGCACCAGTTCTTGCCTGGTTTTTGTGGGAGCACAGGGAGGAGCTCATAGGAAAGAGAGTTTTAGAATTGGGCTCCGGTACCGCCCTTCCCGGTATTTTGGCCAGCAAATGCGGCGCCGTTGTTACCTTAAGCGACTCTGCCAATTTGCCTAGAAGCTTGCAACACATTAAAAGAAGCTGCGAATTAAATGGCATTTTGTCTCAAGTTAGAATAGTCGGAATTACCTGGGGTTTGTTTCTATCTAGTTTATTTACCATCGGTCCGTTGGATTTAATTCTTGGATCAGACTGTTTTTACGAGCCAACTCTGTTCGAAGATATCGTCGTAACTGTAGCCTTTCTCCTGGAAAAAAATCCAAATGCAAAATTTCTATGTACCTATCAGGAGCGTAGCGCCGATTGGTCTATCGAACATTTATTAACAAAGTGGGGTCTCACTTGTAATCAAATATCACTTTCTACTCTTGGTACGGATTCCGATATTAATATACATGAATTGATGCAAGATCACACTATTCACCTGCTAGATATACAAAAAGCTACTTGAGTTATTTTTTTTAATATCATGGGTAATGTACGCAAAATATACAAGATATTTGTTTATAACTTGCCATGGACTGTGAGTAAACACGAACTTAAAGAATATTTCAATAAATATGGATATATATACGAGGCTACTGTAACTTTTTGCAAGAAAACTGGACTTAGTAAGGGATACGGCTTTGTTGAATTTACCGATAAACCAACATACGATAAAGTATTACAGCAACCGCACCACAAAATAGATGATTACATTATAAAAGTAAAAGAATCCAAGAGTGATTAAAAGAAATTCAAGAAATTAATTATTACATATCTATCGATCATGGCTGAAATTAATGATTTTGACGTAACGGATTTAGAAAAGACATTTGACAAAGCAACAAAGTATGTACAAACCATTGCATCGGAACTAGATTCTGAACAACTACTTAATTTATATAGTCTGTACAAACAAGCTACCGTTGGTCCTTGCAACATTCTCAAACCGAATTGGTATCAAGTGCAGGCGAAGCAAAAATGGGAGGCATGGAAAAGTCTTGGCGAAATGGATCAGGAAACTGCAATGAACAATTATATTCGTACATTAACCAAATTTAATCCTACTTGGGAAACGGATCTAGCAACGGAATCCCGCGCGTGGACCACGGTCAGTAGGCTGCCTAATACGGAAAAAGAGTTACTCGATACGGACAAAACGTTTCTCGATTGGGTAAAAGAGGGTCATGAAGAAAAAGTACACGAGATTTTAATAAAAAATTCTACATTGACAAATATATTGGACGAAGATGGTTTGTTACCGATACACTGGGCAGCGGATCGTGGACACGTTGCAATCATCGAACACTTGATTCAACACGGTGCAAATGTTAACTCCAGAGATGGCGATGGTCAAACACCTTTGCATTATGCTGCATCATGCGGACACGTAGATGTGATCAGATATTTACTTTCCATGGGGGCTAAATCTATAGAAGATAACGATGGTATGAAACCAAAAGATGTTGCGGATGAAAAAGTGGTAGCTATTCTTTAATAAAATGATTATGTGTATAAGTATATTGTATTGTAGTAATGATTATATTCTTTAACTACATGAATAAATTTAACGTGTTAATAATATTTTGGTAACATTTATATCGTTTATCAATTTTTCTTATCATCATCATCATCATCATCGTCGTCGTCGTCGTCGTCGTCGTCATAATTATACTCCGACTTTTTTGATAAGGAAACTTTTTATTTATATACAAATAAATCCTTTAATAATCCATTACATTCACAGCCTAAGCACTCCTTAGGTAAATGCATGATTTGTCATTTGCGTTACTTCCATAACAATCTTATAATAAAAAAACTGATTACATATTGTGTTTGAAACTTAGAAGTAGACTTTTACGTAATAAGGATTTCAAATATGTTTTTGATAAAATACAAGACCAGCTGCCGTTCGCGTTAATGCATTAAATACCATTTAATAGTAAAAGCAATATTTTCGTTCGTGATATAAAAAAATATTACGTATACTCTCACAATTATCTGAAATGTCAATTAATAATTGCACGACATTAGAATGGAATAATTCTAGAAAACAAAACAAAAAAAAAAATATAAGAATCAAACTTTTTACAAGATTTTAACATAATCTTTCTAGTAATTTAAATAACATAAAAACATGTTACAATTTATAACAAATAATACTTATTTCATTGTCAAATGTACATTATCACATTTGCTGAATAATTATTTACTGTATATGATATAATGTGATATAACAACATAAAAATTTTTTTATTAAAGGAGCATATATATTTAAACATATGTACTATTATCCAATTGCACTTAAGTTTTATACACGTTTCTCAAAATAAGGCTAATAGTGATTTTCAATATTTTTGAAAGAATACATATTTTTTTTTTTTTGTGCACAGATACTAAATTTTTCTGTGAAACACAACAAGAAAATAACTGCTCGTTTACAATACCCTCAGAGTTGATCTAACATTCTCATACATTATTTAAAAAATAGAATATTATACAATGCAACTATCCATTGTTTTTTTTCTCTTTTTTTTTTTTTTTTTTTTTTTTAATTATTCCATGATCACGATCTAAAAATGCAAATAAGTTAAGGTACAAGATGTTATTGTATATATGCTTAACTCAAGTATAACTCGTACGTACTCGTAATGTACATACTTTAAACGCGGTCATTTTCATTATACATATCACTCAAAGGCTCAATTCCAATTGAAATATTCAAACGTTTGGTTGAAACTTCCTTCTCCTTTTTTTTTTTTTTTCTTTTACATGGACGTATCGTTCGTAAAATTGTATTAAAAGTAATAATATTATCAAATAGCTATAACTTTAATATTTTACCTAAAGTGCACACTGCATTTTGTGCGCTTGGATACGCGCGTTTAAAAGGAGATCGAATTTTAAATTATATATTCCTTAAATTTATGCTAACTTTCAGTTTATATTTGACATCTTAACAAAATGTATAAAATTTGATAAGCCATAAAAAAATATCAGCTTAGATATGCAAATCAGGCGTAATATTTTTTTTTGTTTTTTTTCCCCCCTTTTCTTTTTCTATTTTTTTTTTCTCTTGCTTTTTTAAAGAGTTACGCGTTACATAAACATTTCGTTCAAAGTTCATAGAAAGTTTTTTTTTTTTTTTTTTTTTTTTTTTTCTATTCACATACAGCATAGCGCTCTATGTTAGAACACCTTCTTCCACCACTACGTACACGAAGTATCGATGACGCATTAATTTTGCTTATCGATAATTACAAGGACCATTTTACGTTTAAGATTTTTCTTTTTCTTCTTTTTTTTTTTTTTTTTTAGAGATTAGTACTCTCCTGATCGGATTTAGGCCGAGTCGAGGGAGGCGGAGGTGGCGGCGGTTGTGGCCTAGGAGGCCTTTGATGAAATCTTGGGGATGCTGGAACAGGTTGTTGAGGCGACTTAAGCACAACTACAGTCTCTGTTTGTGTTTGAACATCGATAATGTTGCCTTCGGATTTAGTCCTTGCGTGTGCCTTCCCCTGGTCTGGGACGTCTGGTCTTGCAGGTTTCTCTGGTCGTTCACCGTACAAAGACATAGACGAAGGTCGACTACCCACACTAGGACTTCTCTGCAAGTTCGAAGCTGTGTTGCCATTGCTCTCTCCTGGATTGCAGAACACATTGCCATTTCCACGCACTTGTATTATACTGACCTGTTGCTTGTCCACAGAGTACATGTGTGCCCTTTCCAAAGTAAGGGGCTGCAGATTTATTAAAATTAATTCTCAATGTTATTAAACACGTTTAATCGCATCCAAACGCAATATAAATATATCAAATCTATCGTTTAAAGGTATTAATATTCCTTGACATCGATATATTCCATTTGACGCTCATTCGTTACAACGAAATTGTATGAACAAACGAAAAAGAGAGAAAAAAAGAAAAAAAGGTCTGAAAGCAATATTATTTATGATATATATAAGCTTACATATTTCTATTTCACAATATCCAGGTTGCAATACTTTGCTTTGGATTCTCGCATAGTAAGTACATTATTACAGAAAAATGGCAAATATTCTCCACCAAATTAACCATTCTATCGAAGAAATTTAAATATATATATATATATATATATATATATATATATATATATTTAATTTAAAAAAGACCTATACCTGTAGCAGTGGTAGTATCTTTATCGCATACAAATTCACATTAGTTTGTCGAAATCAAATAATATGTTCCCTGTTAATAAATATACAGGAATGATACGTGTTACGTGTAAATACTTACTCCTGACTCCGTGTCTAAATTTTCATTACTTTGACGTGGCTGCTGTCTTATAAGACTTGACGGGCGAACCAAGCCAGCAGGTCTTTCTGGAATTGCTGGTTTACTACCTCTGTCTCCTGCATTTAAATTCGTTATACTGTTGCTATCAGACTTCTTACGTAATTCGACTGTGTCATCTATAAGAATATTTTATCTATTAAACGGGACTATTTTAATAAAAAATTAATTCTTTTTTTTTTTTTTTTTTCATATGATCGGACCTGTATTATGCGTTATGTTCGTAATATTTCTAGGGGCAGCGACTGGCCTTCTCCTTTCTAACGTAGATGGAGCAGGTTTTTCCGTTGGTAATGGCTTAGGTCTTGCCGAAATAACATCCGAATTGTCGATATCTACGGACGACTTGTTTTGAACGTTCTCTACGCTACATATAGTTTTATCGATAGAAACAGGAACATTTCTTTTTTCAGACTTTTGCAACTCCGCATTTAATGCATCTAATTTATATTTTTCCGTATCGATATTGTTCTTAGCCAATTCGGATTGCGAAGTATTCATTTCGGGAACACTCTCGCAATTGTCAGCAGGTTGAATATCCACCTGTGCTATTATACCTTCGAAGCCTATATGTTTTATTTCTACGTCCGAATTTTTGTCGATCTTTTCTACGTTATTTTCATGTCTGGTCAGTAATTCCGTATTTACTTCGTGCTTTTGTGCCTTGTACGTTGCCCGGTTAAGCGTCGCCGACATTAAAGGTCTTGGCGGTTTATCTGGAGCCGGGGGCGGTTTATCGTCACACTTTTTATCATTTTTATCAGGTGTTGTACCACTCGGAGGTGTGGGCGCTGGTTTATTTTTTCGACGAGCCGCAGGCTTTGGACTGCCTTGGGGTGGACTTTCGCCGTGATCGCTCAAACTACTGTTTGAAACGCAACGTCTCATACCAATCACTTGAGGCTCCGACCCATTGACTATTCCAATTTCTAAGTCACGATCAAAATCTATTTCACCTGGGAAGAACCAATCTGCGTATGTTATCAACTGATCCACAATAAGACTAGAGATACTTGTAGTACTCATATTCATTCTGAAATAAAATACAATTGCATGTATATATATATATATATATATAACGATATAATAGATCGATCATAAATTAAAAAATACTGGTATGAAAGTTATAAGTATGAAATAAAATGGCACTTACACTATCGTATTTACATCCTCTTGCGGGCTCCAAATCAAATTAGGACCAATTACGATCGCTATGTTTTGCGGCGACATTTTATTTATATCCTGGTTTTTGCTCAATACCGCTAAGAATTTAATTAGGAATCGCAAATTTTCCAAGTTCGCAGGAGGAAGCTTGTGCAGTACTTCCCAGAGCGCACGTAATCTAACGTCATTTTGTGTTATTTTAGCAGCAGCCATCCATTCGGGATACAACCTTTTAAGAAAATAATAATATAACAATTATAATAAATTTTTATAAATTGAACACGTCCTTTATCGCAATGATCATACTCACTTAAACGTTAATAAAGGTTCTGGAAGTTCGCGTAAATAAGATTTCAATGCACCGGCAATGACATGAGGATCTTTGTATTCTAAAGCTGTCGATAAAGTCAAACAGCATGCATCTAAACTCAGTTTAATTCTACGAGATTTAGATGCGGCACCAGCTACTCTGAATAAACCCTCTTCCTCCATACCTAAGCGCAATAATGCGGACACGCATAATTGTATTGGTAATGCTATTTTCCTATTAGTTACTCTAAGATGCTCTTCGAGAGGATAACCATAAACAGGTTTCATTTCATTATTATCTGCGAAAAGTACATGCGTATTAACGTAAAAGAATCAAAAAAAAAAAAAAAAAAAAAATATATATATATATATATATTTCCAAATTTCAAAACCATATACTAACTGATATAACTTTCTAATCCAGGAATAAGATCTTCAAGACAGTGTAAAGCACTTTCATGATATGCTCTCTGCAATTTGACATATTGTATGATAGTCTGCGCTAGTTCCGTTTCTCTCGACATTAATTGAAACATTTCTGCAGCCAGTTGATCCCTGCATTGTTCGACTTTAGATTCGGCCTCTTCTAAATCTTCTCTTAAACTGTCTGCTTTTGTTGCACCAGTACCTACACACGCGTGATATAATGTAATATAAAGTGAACATTCTTTTTCCTTTTCCATTTATTATTACTCCAGGATCGTAGAAGAACTTTTGGGACTAACTATTCGAACGAATATTTTATTGATAATTGAACGTTGTCACTTAAAAAATATATTCATTACCAGCATTATGCTTGCTAGCTTGTTGATAGCGCGTTCTTGCACTGTCCATGTCCAAAATTAATCGTGCCAAATTTCTCTTATGTTTCAATATATTTGGAATGTCAGTATCTAAAATATGCTGTAATGGAGCTGCAACATATTGTTCTACCTTTGCTTCGTGTTCAACCGTTTCATTGGCTAACGACATTTGCGCCCTTCCACATTCTAAAAGAGTAAAACCCATAAGGCCATCCTCCGTTGCATTTTCCAACATCGTTTGTCCAAGTATATACTCGGGACATTTTTTCTAAAATAAATATACGTTATTATATACAATTGCATGATTATAAATGAGCATAAATGATAATTAAATTCTATATGTTATACGCTCTCTGCGTTATAATATATATCGTAACGCGTATAACATGGCACATAATTAATCGCAGTAAGAGTTTTTTCTTTTTCTTTTTTTGAAATTAATTAACCGATATTTACCAAACGTTTCTCCTTAAATGCAGGTTCCTGTGTAAATGCTTGATTAGGTTGATTACCAAGCCTTTTACTTAAGCCAGTAAGAGCAGCTCTAATCTGCTCTACATGTTTGTCCGCGGCTTGCAAATCATCCGTTAGCACTTCTGTTTTGCCAGCTCTATTTGAAAGAAGAAAAAAAAAATTAATAAAAGAATAACTGGTGGATGATATAATGAGCGGTCAATATATATATATATATATATATATATATATATATATATATATATATATATATATATATATAAATACAATGTAAAACATTAGTCTGTCTAAAGAGAGGAAGCTTAAACAGGAATAACTACTTTTGGGATATCCTGACTCATGGTTTATTTTAGTGCATCCTCTTCGGTTTTCCTTTTCCTGTCTGTCAATAACCTTTGAACGTACAATATCAATAAGACAATACAACATATCTTATTAATCGCTATTGTAAAGTCGATAAAAAAGAATTAAAAAAAAAAAAAAAAAAAAAGAAATAAAAAGAGAAAACAAAGGAAAAAGAACGGAAATACATAATATTACTGTACCATTAATTTTTGATAACTGGACAAATATTATCGGATACTATTTGTACATTACATTTTTTGTTGAGAGAGAGAGAGAGAGAGAGAGAGAATAAAAGTAGATAATAAAATTTGAAAGTACACTCTCGTCCAAAAAGAAGAAGGAAAAAGAAAAGAAAGAAAAAACGGGAGGAAAAAAATATAAACTACTCCGATTTGAAGGTAAATTAATCGAGAGAGAGAGAGGGGGGGAGAGAGAGAGAGGGGGGGGAGAGAGAGAGAGAGAGAGAATTTGCCCTTTGAAACGTAATTCGTAAAGGAAACGATTTACCTGGAAAAAGTTTGATCGGCGAGCTGTTTCACCCTGAAAAACTGTTTCTTCATGGTCGCTGATCGGTCGACAGTCTCGAGAGGTGAAATCGTAAGCCGAGAAGAACTTCCGTCGAAAATAGTGAATCCGTTTGTCTTGAAAACCTTTTCTTCGCTTTCGTACCGAGGGTGGAGGGCGGGGAGGGCGAGGGTATTATATATATATATATATAATGTTTTCGTATATCTAGCTCGGTTCACGTACGTTCATCTCTTGTTTTCTTATCCTCCGATACGAGGTACGAATATTTCGTTCGAAGAGAAGAAAAAAATAGGAAGGGACGATCCTTCTTCGTAAAGCAGCAAGGGCCGACCGTCCGTCATAATGTTTCACCGACTATGATCTCACACCCCGTGCGAAAGGCGCGCACAATTTTGATCGTTCTATTCTTACGCAGCATCGACGCGATAACCTCCTCTCGCCTTACGCACCACCACCAACACCACCAAAACCACCAAAACCACACACCACTATGAACAACTTTAGAGAGAGAAACGTATAGCGATAGAATTTTACACGCTATAACGCGCACTTTCTTCTTACGTTTATATTACGACTGTCGACACTGTGTACGACTGGCGCTCCTGTTATAGCCAAAACTTGTTACGTTTAAGAAAGACGACGACGACGACGACGACGAACGCACCGCATCGCGAATCCTTCTCGCTCGCTCTCACGGTCGTCTTCTTCTTCTTTTGTCGACGACGACGACGAACGACGACGACGAACGACGACGACGACGACGACGACGGCGGCGGCGGCAGCGACGAACGACGGCGACAACAACGCACGCAAGTAATCGACTGAACATTGCCGCGCCCTGTGTGTACCTCTTCACGATTGCCACCAATTGCCATTAATACGCGTTGAATACACCGCTTTCTTTTACAACGCGACTTCAGGCTCTTCCGATAATCGAACGATAACAAACTGGCGGAAAATTCAATTTTTCCGTAACATCATCCTAAGGATCTGAGAGTATTCGTACTTTTAAAGTCTCGTTATTTTCATTCAATTTTATAATTTTATATATATATATATATATGTATATATATTATATATACACGCGTGGTATCAAATAAGTCGTTTAAAAATATTAATAAGCCATTAACAAAAATTAAATTCTTTCGTAATTGAAATATTTCATTGTTCACGAAGGGATAAACGAAATGATACAAGAAAGAAAGTATACGTTGAAGAAAAATGATACGAGAGACATTATTACAGATGAAGAAGAGAATAAGTGATAATAAATAAAACGTTTCCGGCAATTTAGCTAAATCAAAGCTGTCTACGTATAAAGAGATAATAGGGAGTAAGAGAGAATAATAATATACATGAGAATTCACCAAAGATAAAAATTCTTCTTTGCGAATGTCGTTGAAAATGTTTTCACAACATCCGTGATGTTACGTTAATTTATGATTTTAATTGAAACGTACCGAGCGTGATGTAAATGACGCAATAAGTATCAGAAGGGTTAATCTTATATAAGATATACTGCAAAGCTCCGTAACCATTTTATGTTAGGTTTGATGTTATCGACATGTCAAGTTAAATTACACACGCAAAATAGTTCGTATATACCTACTGAGTTGACGTTGATAAAACAATGAAAACAAAAGAAATAGAAGACTGATTTTAATTCGGTATCCACGAAGTTAGATGGCGCAGTATTACATGTGTTTATTTGTTTGAACCTTCGTACACCAAAACGCGCGCTTCTTATCCATATTCAAATTAATCATAATAATTCGATTATAGACAAATTGATCTCATTTTTTAATTAATCTTCCTATAATTATATTTTGCTTGAATATCATCGTAATAAATTATTTGCCACATTTCTTAGACGCATGCATTTATATATATGTATATATATATATATATATATATATATATATATATATATATATGCACACAAAATTAACAATACATACGCAGTAATTTCCTATCAAAATAAAATATATAAAAAAAAAAAACAATTCATATATTTATACAAATTTACATTCTTACTATCAATTTAATATAATTGCGTATATCATTACAGTATAATCGATTAAAATTATATTAGCTTCGTATATCTTAAACAAGCATTAGGCAGTTTATGTAATATTATATACATATACATATACATAAGCATACATGTATATATATATATAATTCAATAAAAGTATTATGTTTTACAACTATTTGACGTATTTATTTTGACGAATTTATTTCTTTAATATCACACGCACTCGATATAAGAAAATTATTATCTTGTGATTTTATATCAAATGAGACATTTTAATGTGATCCTTTTGTTCAAATTAGTATTATTAATAACTTTCAATAACATCCACACATAAATTAAATGAACAAGTAAGCAAGATTGTAATGATGTACACTGCATATTTCCGTATTTCTTTGAAAAATGGACAAAATGTACTATTTCGAAAATATATATAACAGATGTAAAAAAATAAATTCAATATACATGTAAAATATATGTAAACTATTATCTCACATATACTATTATGTTGTAGTATAAGAAATTATTAATAAAAACAATTTCATAAATCATAAAATGAACTAAAATAACGTAAAATAATAAAGAAATTTGTACACTTGATCGTGCACGCGCGTATATGTAATATATGCAACGCACATGCTATACATGTATAATATATATATATATATATATAGTTTTTTTTTTCTAATGGTATGTTTTGAATTCGATTTTCAGTTAAATAAGCATGTGCTACGTTTTTAAACAAATCGATATATACCACACGTTTATGTTCATATATCTACGCGTGTGTAACACATAACTTAACTTTTAATACTGAATCACAGAACCCTGTCAAAGGGTAAACAATAAATTATATCCATACTTATCTTCATATGTTAATCTATTAGAGAAATTGTGCCTGTCTTAAAAAAGAAAAGAAAAAGTTCGTCATTTATAAAATAGAACACGTCATTAAATAGAACTTTCTTCAAACTAATAAATGTTCTTTTCTCTATCCAACTTGTCCCAAAAATGATTTTATAAAATTACTTAATAAATTGATTTAATTTAATTGCTTAAAGCGTCACTTTTTAAATATTATATAATAAAAGTGATATGAGAAGTTATTACTACAGATATTACTTTCAAACGTTCTTTGAAACCATTTGACAATATTTGAACAGATATCAGTTATAGCTTTGCTGATATATAAATTTCATATTCATTACTAAAATTATGAAATTGCGGGTATCTCAAAATTGACACTAAGATTTTCGGACTGTGCTAATTTAACAATGGTTGATAATTTTACTGCGACACGAGCAGCTTCATCGAGGTCATCAATTGGAACGATTTTTAATCCTGCATTTGCAATCAAAGCTTTAGCCTCGTCAACATTGGTTCCCTGCAATCATACAAATTTATATTGTACATTATTGAATGATATTTAAGCGAAAAAGATATTATATTGCACAAATATTAAACGTTAAAATGTTTTACCTGCAATCGAACAACAACAGGAATTTTAAGACTAAGCTCCTTGGTCGCAGCAATAATACCTTCTGCGATAACATCACATCTCATAATACCACCAAAGATATTAACCAAAAGAGCATGCACCTGTAAATTATAAAAATCATGGAATATTAAGTACTATCTGAAAAAAAAAAGATAATGTTATTACATAAAAATTATTTCAGATTACTCTTGAATCGGAAGTGATGATTTTAAATGCCTCCTTTACGGCACTGGTAGTTGCGCCGCCGCCAACGTCAAGAAAATTAGCAGGTTCGCCTCCGTGTAATTTAATAATATCCATAGTAGCCATAGCTAATCCAGCTCCATTAACCATACAACCGATATTTCCATCAAGTGCGATGTAATTCAAATCAAATTTGGCTGCTTCTACTTCCTTAGAATCTTCCTGAGTCCAATCTCTTAATCCAAATAATTCTTTTTGTCTGAATTCGGCATTATCGTCGAATCTACATTTGCAATCTAACGCAAAATCTAAAATTTAAAAATTAAACTGATGTTAGTATAATAACAAGACGGTAATACTATCAATAAAATTACTTACAATTTCCATTGATGTCTTCGGCAAGTGGATTTACTTCTAAAAGAAGAGCATCCTTCTTAAGGAACATTTGATAAAGGTTCATGATAATTTTGGAAATATAATCCTTTACATTTTGAAGACCAAGTTTCGTGACAATACGCTCCGCTTGTTCCTTGGTTATGCCTTTATTAATATCAATGGGTTCGTACATTATGGCATCGGGATTTGTTGCAGCTACTTCCTCAATATTTACTCCACCTTGGCTGGATGCAATTATAACAGGACCCTGGGTCGTAATAAAAATTTTATTTCTTAATAGAAATTTATATACGTGAATATAAATAACATAAAGAAAGCTTTGATCACTTACGCCAAAGGCACGTTCCATCATTACCGCTAAATAATATTCTTTACGCGGAAACATACGTTGCGTTACCATGACGGCATTACATATTCTACCTCCTTCGCCAGTTTGTTTCGTAATTAATAATTTACCTAACATTTGACTTGCTAGTGCCTTTGCTTCTTCTGGTCTATCAATGAAAAAGAAATATTTGAAATGTAAAAATAATAATAATAAAGTTTTCTTAATGATTTAAATAATATTGCGTCACTAAAATTAAAAATAAAATAAAGAACTTACGTTTCACACATCTTTACACCACTAATACTGGAATCTTTAAAGTGTCCTTTACCTCTACCTCCTGCAAGAACTTGAGCTTTTAAGACAATATCTTTTGTCTTCAAGTCAGCTGCAAGTTTTGCTGCTTCATCTGGCGTCTTTGCAACGCCAAATTTGGGAGTAGGTACACCAGCTTCATTAAGTAAACTGTAACTGATGTGTTCGTGTACATTGAGATTTCTTATTGTTTGTTTTAAATTACTTTTGCAGGCTAAAATCTGAAAAACAAGAAAATTTTTAACAAATATTAAATAATATATTATCTGACATATAAATAATAATTACAGAATATTATGTTAAATCTGTTTTCTCTAATAGGACAAGACCATTTCGCATAAGAGTAATTATCAATGGTCTCAAGTTAAGCTATAAATATATTATGCAACATTTAAATATAAATCCACATGCAAAAGATAATTGACATTGAACTATATTATCTTTTTTTTTCGCATAACTTGGCACAGACCTTCTTTTGTCAAGTACAAATAAAATATTATTATCATTTATAAAATAAAATATATGAACTTTTTTTAATCTACAACTTATGTAAATAGTCATATATATATTATATAATTATATGTATATAATTATATAATATATATAATTAATATATATATATATATATAATACATATATGTTAAAAAAAATTATACCGAACACGCAAAAATAAATAAACATCAACATATCGAAATGATAAAACTTTGACGTTCGAAATTTAAATTAGAAATATGGAAAACCGTGGATTATTATTCCGTCGAAAGTAATTCAATAACGTTTAATTAAATGCGCAGAAAACTTGACCTCGATAATGAAAAGATAAAAAGAGGAATGCGGAAGATAATATGCGATAATTATATAACTGTCATTATAGTATTTTCAAGAAAATCAGATTTTACGTGAGACCGACACCCTTGGCTTCAAATCGGTTGACCCTGGCGCCTAATTTAGCAGACTACATCACCTAATATGGAGGATCGCCCCTCTTTTACATGTCCTTATAATCTTTACGCTTAAGAAAATGTTAAAGATTTAATCGTTCTTTAACATAATCTATCTTCCGAAACGATATTAATCCTTTATTTTTCGTTTTAACGTACCTTGGAACCATTTAATCGGGTAAGACACTCCGCGAGTGAAATCGTCCGAGACAACATTGTAGCCATCTTGGTAAAGTGTTGGCAATAGACTGCCACCAAATGCTGCTTTCGCCATTGTGTCCCCGCCTTTCTTGACGTTTCCTTCTGAAACGTGACGTAAACCGATATATATGATCACTATAAGGATCTTTTTTCAATGAGTTGCACTGACCAGTGGTTGCGTTGACACTTTATAGTTGTTACATTATTCTATAGGTAAATAAATGAACAATTTTTTTTTATATATATATATTTTTGATTAAAAAGATGATAATCTCTATTTTATTAAATTTTTACATTTACAATAAAGGTCACTTTATTCGAGAAAGATTTAATCTCTTTTTCCTTTCTAACAAGATATAACATTTTATTAATAATTTTCATTGCCACGGATAATTGTATAAATGAAATTTATATTTTATGTAGAAGCCTTTAATAATTTATTTCCTTAATTTTTTTCTTATATTTATCATCTTATTTCTTTTAATTTGTCAACACTTCGCTGCCTTATCCTTTGTTCCATTTGATCTTAATACAAAATTAACGTCTAGATTTAAAGATCTTGCAAGGCTCATAATAGTTGCAAATTTGGTGATCGCTTCTCCTGCTTTTGCAAAATCATCTATAAAGATAAGTTTCAATTTTGACTCAAATATTAATTTTTTTGCCTTTTCCACATTAGTACCCTAAATAAAATAATTCAATTAGTATTTATATTCTATTTATTTTGTCAACTCTTATATTTATTGTTTATCATTACCTCCAACCTGACGATTATAGGAATATTTGTTTTCAATTCTTTAGTAGCTGCAATGATTCCTTCCGCAATGATATCGCATCTCATAATACCACCAAATATATTAACAAAAATGGCTAAAACCTAAAGATATAGAATTTTTATAATTTGGTATGTCTGTTTATCGTCTATTTTTTATTTTTTACCCATCATTTTTTATTTAAATGCAATACATCATCTTATAAGATGTATTATTTTTCTCCATACCTTCGGATCTGTAGTTATGATTGTAAATGCTTCGGTAATAGTCTCTTTTGTGGCACCGCCACCTACGTCTAAAAAGTTAGCTGGTCTAACGCCATGAAAAGATATAAGATCCATTGTGGCCATTGCTAAACCTGCACCATTTACCATACAACCAACGATCCCATCTAACTGAATATAATTTAAGTCAGACTTTTTGGCTCGTGCTTCATTGGGATCTTTTTGAGTCCAATCTTCCAAAGCAAATAATTTTTTCTGTCTAAACTTAGAGCTATCATCAAAATTACATTTGCAATCTAAAGCATAATCTGAAAAAAAAAAAAAAAATATTCAATTCAATTTTAGTTTGTTTAAATTCTTGTCATAAGTTAATCATTGCTCACATTCGCCGCAAATATCTTCTGCAAGTGGATTAATTTCAATTAGTAAAGCATCCGTTTCAAGGAATAATTCATAAAGGTTACAAACAATAGGCGTAATAATATCTTTGCCTTGTCCTTTAACGCCCAATTTCTGAATAATACAATTTATATTTTCTTCTGTTAGGCCTTGAATTATATCAACTGGTACGTAAACGAGAGCTCCAGGATCAGTAGCAGCAATTTCTTCGATATTTACTCCACCTTTACTAGATGCTATCACAACAATTCCCTACAAATAACTTTCGTATGAATTAATAATAAATAAAAGTAGTCAATTTATTTTATTTAAATAATGTCTCCTCTTTTTATTATTTATTTTTACGCTTAATTTAACTGTAGACTTACATTAAAAGAACGCTCCAACATTATTGAAAGATAATATTCTTTTCTTGGATACATGCGCGTTGTCACCATCACTGAATTACAAATTTTTCCAGCAGCTCCTGTTTGTTTAGTGATCAATAATTTTCCAATCATTTTTTCTGATATCTGCTTTACTTTCTCCGCACTAAAGGTAATGAAAAGATATCGGTACAATAATAAAGTAATTATTATTAATTATTTAAATATGTTTTGGCGGATTGACTGTAGAAATACTTACGATTCGCACATAACAACTCCACTAATATCTGTATTTTGGAAATGACCCTTCCCTCTACCACCAGTAAGCACTTGTGCTTTTACGACCAAATCTTGTGACTTTAGTTCAGTAGCTATTTTAGCAGCTTCATCTGGTGTTCTAGCCACTCCGAATGGTGGTGTTGGAATTCCAGCTTCTTTTAAGAGACTGTACGCAATATTTTCATGAAGATTCAAATATCGTAATTGTTGTTTTATTATCAGCTGGTTTCTTCTAAGAAACTAAAAAAATAAATTTTTCATATAACCAAAATAACAAATGTACGAAACTTTAAATTTTAAGAAATGTTTTAATATATGTTTTTAGTTTTGTGAAATAATTATAGAATAATATATTGATATTTTTATAAAAAAAAAAGTAATGTACCTGATTACAGTGATTAAAAATTTGTCGCCCCACTAATAAAGATGATGGCAGTGACATGGTATAAATTATTATTAAAAATCGAACCAATTTATTAAATTTATATTTAAATTTATCAAAATAGATGCCGTTCGTAAAAGTTAAGGTTTATAAAAAAGCAATGAATGTTATACGATTAATATCACAGTTATTTTCGTACGTACTTTTATTACACTTCCAAGTTACTTATATAGATATTCTTTGTTTGCATAAAAAAAAAGAATAACAAAACAAAGTAGGCAATGACTTCTGGACATATGACGTATATATCTGGTTTTATTGGAAATTATAAATACACTGTTTCATGCAGTGCAATTGATAAGGTCAGAAAACAGATATGTAAAAAAATATAAGCATGGTCGTATCACGCATAGAAAGCAAAAATAGATTATAGACTTTTGGACTTCATAATCTATTTTTTCGGATAAACATTAAACTTTCTCTTTATTAGATTTCTGTTTGTGTTATCTTATTCTCTTATATACGTAGATTAATAATAGGAAAGCTGACGTCAACATTTAAGGAATTATTTTTAGAATTGTACGTATAAACCACTTTTAATAGAGTATTGAACGTGTTTATTTCATTTTGTCAATATTAATTAAACTAATAACAAAATTTTTTATTTAACTTGTTTTCTCTGCAGTAAAGACAAAAACTGTATAAATAAAAATTAAAAAAAAAAAAAAAAAAAAAAAAAAAAATTAAAAAAAAAATAAAAAAAAAAAAGTAGATACATTTATAACATTAAGCAGATTATTGTGAAACAAAAAATTAATTTGCGAAATAATATAAATATGTATCTATATGAATACACACTATTGTTATGTAATAAAAAGCAAATAACATATCTTATGTATTGTAGAAGAAAAAATCCAACTTGGTAATTTATCGAGCTTTTGTGTATGCATATATGTAATATATGTATATATAATATATGTATATTAATATATATATATATGTATATATAATATATGTATATATGCGCACGAAATATACAATCATATAATTAATAGAGGGGAAATTATGCTTAAATATATTACAGTAACAATTCTTTTATAACAAATGCTGTCTTTTCTTTTTATATATAAAAAAAAAAAAGCATAATAAAAGACATTATATTACTGGAGATAAAATAAGACTAAATGTAACAGCAGAGTTACTTTGATTAACTCTGTATCGATATTATAGACATTTATTCAATATTAGATGATGTTTATAGTTCTAAGTTGCAAAAAACAGCACATCTCCCCATCTATAATTAAAATTGAAAATCTTATAACTCATGTGCACTGAATTTGCCAGTCTTTAATTCTGAATGTAAGATGAATTTGTTTTATTCCATTTAAAAACTAAATCTATCATTAAGGGTTCGTCCTGTTACGCCGAGACTTGCAGATATACTATACATAATTTTACTAAAAGTACGATCATCTAAATCGGTTCCTGAATCAGACATAGGAACGTTACGTGTGCGTGAACGGGAGCGTGATCTTGACCGCGAACGTTGTCGACCAAATACAGGAGATCGACCGATCTAGAAGAAATAAGTAAATAATTAAAACAATTTGAGAATTACATTAACTTTTGATTATAACAATCTCAAGAATAAGTTATTCATTTATACCATGTTTAAATTTTGTATAGTTTGTGTAATTGGTGAACGCCCTCTTAGCAGTTGGTGAAGACCGCTCATACTTCTTTCATTTCTGTTTTGTGCAAGGCTCATGGAATGTTCATGTGTATTTGGTGTGTAATCATTGCCTAGAGTGCACATGAAATTTACATTTGAGGGTGTGATCCGTGCAGAGCTGTAATAAACATAACATACATTTTATTAATTAAAAAGATGGAAGTTTAAAAAAATACATTTCTTTTATATATATATATATATATATATATATATATATATATATATATATATATATATATAAATATAATAAATAAACAAATATTAATGAAAGATATAGTAACGCGCACGATATTATATTAACTAATTTAGTTTAAAAAATAAAAGATAATTCTCTTACTTGATCCTCATAAGTTTCTGTTCATATTGAGCTCTTCTTTGAGCACGCGCAATTTGATCCGAACGTAATCCACCAGTAGTAAATCTTCTTTGAGATGTTAAAATTTGTTGTCGCCGTTCCAATGGTCTTTGCTGTAGTGAAATCGAAGATTTTCCTGCTTGTAACATCTAATAAGATATATTATTTTTTTTAGAGATTAAAATTTAACAATACACGACTGTATGAAATAATTGAATAAAATATTAAATACGATAACATACTCTAAATTGATTCTGGAAGTTAAGCCGTTGATTTTGTCTCTGAAGAAGAAGTTGCTTGGCTCTTTTAACGTGATTTCGATAAGCAATTTGTGCTGGACTTTGATATCCTAATCGATTGTGAACGGAAGTTGGATCTCTCACACTACCCACGCTGTTTGTTCTTTTCAGTGTAGTTTTATTGGCAGTAAAAAATCCAGCTTTTGTGAAAGTCAAATTGGTTCTACTTCGACTACGGGTTAAACCATAGCGATTTCCACGACCACGGCGTACATTTATATTTCCTCTTACATTAGCTTTTTGATTTGAAGGTAGTACATTTTGTGAAGCAACTCCAACGTTCTTGGTAAAACGTTTTTTGGTAAAATTACCACGTACATTGGCATTTTGGCCACGCTGCCATTTCTGTTCTTTCTTCAATGTGCCAATATTACGCTTAGTTCTTGCACCTCTGCCTCTAAGTCCATTTCGTCCTCGTGCATTCCCTCGATTGCGTTTAGGACCAGCCTTTCCATTTGTTGTATTAGCCTTTTTCTTTTTTTCCTTTTTCTCCATCTTAATGATCTCATCTTAAAAGGAAGAAAATTCACAAGTTTTAGTGAGCATACAATTCTAGCTGCAGGATTTAATTGTTTTGATATTTTTAATTTCAACTAGGCAAAATTTCCAATTGGAAATTCCTAAAGAATGATGCGAGATAGCAAACTATATTTATTTTTTTTTTTTTTTAATGTTCTCTTATTCCTTTGCATTTATTTATAATTGTAACTACAAGCTTCTAATTATGACTACAAGTTTTCATTTTTTTTTTTTTTTTTTTTTTTTTTTTTTTTTTTTTTTTTTTTTTTTTTTTTTTTTTTTTTTTGTAAAATCATAAATCCAATATATCTGTAACTTTTCATAGTGAATCTATTAATAGATTTCAATCACTACGAATAGATAAGTTAAAAGTGAGAAAAAGAAAAATATTTAATATTACAAATTTGTTTAAGATATATTGCTTTGCA
Source organism: Dolichovespula saxonica (assembly GCA_911387935.1). Classification (NCBI taxonomy): domain Eukaryota; kingdom Metazoa; phylum Arthropoda; class Insecta; order Hymenoptera; family Vespidae; genus Dolichovespula; species Dolichovespula saxonica. The sequence continues at coordinate 606,396 of OU426999.1, forward strand.
TATCTACGGTTAAAATAAAGGAACTAGTAGTACAATTTTCATCTCTTTTAAAATAACACAGCTACAATGATCAATATTTATAATCCATGTCCAGTATACGATGGAAAGTCCTAGCGATCCAAATCATCTCTTCTTTCTTTCCTTATCTATTACTATTATCTTTCATTCAAGTTCTATGTATATGGGATATATTATAATTCAGATGTTATTTTATATTTTTGATCTATAATATTGCTCCCAATATTTCATTCTTCAATTTATTCTTCGTATATTTCACAAAGTATTTCTTCATAAATAGTTCATATTGGTTTATCCTCAATTCATTCACTGCGTAATATATAACTTTGGCGATTTAGAGATACATGATGGTCTGTTTCCCACGAAGAATATTCCAGTCATCTTTCCAGATTATTATCTTTCAAGAATATTCCAGTATCTTTTAGTTTGCTTATATATTGCAGTAAATCCCAAGGATTCGGTTACGTAATATTTCATTCTTACTTTTTTTTTTCCAGGGATGTATCGGCTTAATGTGAAGGCTATTTAAACATGATGCAATGCATGATTTGAATTCATAGTTTGTATACTGTAGGTCGTTTCCACTTTTCTACTCTCTATTTCAGACAACATTTGACACTTCTTAAATAAATTATCTTTACACCAAGATTATTCACTCTTATCAGAAACATTTTATAAAAATGTATGCAGATTTATATCTTAATCGTCCATGTTATATGATATTAAAGAACACAGACACTCTTTATATGGAAGAATATTACAAAATGATAATATGATAAAATGCTTGACATCCATCAGTTATAATAAATATGTAGTACAAACCAGTACGGATATTTTATTATTTGATATTATGTAGTTGCAAGTAAAGTTGACGAAACCTTTTTTTTTTTATTTTTATTATTTTTTTTTTTTTTTCCGAAATATATCATCCTTTAGATAGTGACCCTGTTGGTTATATTGTGAAATTTCGTATTATTTGGATACTCGAAAAAAATATAGAATTCATTATTTCTTCTTTCTTCTGGTCACAACAGATTGCAAAGAAGTTAATATAATACTTCATTGGTGAACTGTGCGCCACTTCTAGTATGTATAACATCGATCAAAATTGGATTTATATGACATAGATAAAAATATCTTGTTGCATGGTCTTCCAATTTTGCGTTATTTAAATATATCAATATATCGATATTTCGCTGACGAGAAGATTCTTTGTCTTTGAGAGATCATTGCAATAAATTTTCAATAATAATGGTATTTTTTTCTTTTTCTTTCTTTTTTTTTTTTTTTTGTGTACTAGACCTCGTATATGACCTTCACAAAAAATGACCATATTTGTTATCTTGTGTATCAATACATAAGCTATGCTCTTGGTAGAAGTGATAATTCAAAATAATAGTAGAATGGAATATCCATGAAAACAGAATTTTTATTACGCAAACACGACAGAAAATTGCTTTTTATAGAGGCTGAGTCATTCGTGCATTCTCGGTGAGTTGCCCAGTATATCAGAAATGATCTGATTTCACTCTCTCTCTCTCTCTCTCTCTCTCCCTCTCTCTCACACACATCTCTGTTGCGCAATGTTTCCCAGTATCGGATTAAATAATTAAACTTATTTTTTAATGCGAAAAGAATCAATCTGCTTCATGTTCCCTCAGAAATCGTCTCGTTCTCGTAGGTCGTATTTTTTTTTCGATTTTGCGTTCGATTGGAAAGAAATGGAAAGAAACATTACGTAGTTACGTCCGGGCAATTTCACCGCCATTTTGTGTAGTGCAAAGGAAAGAATGCAGCCATACGCTCACCCAGGAATATCAGCAAAATTTGTAGATTTTCGGGACTCTAGCCACTTACCGAGCGACATATTAACTTTTGCGTCAATTTCTGACATTTTCGATGTGTTCTTTGTTCTCTTATTATATTTTCTTTCACTATTATCTCGCGAGAAACAGTTTTAAACGAACCTAACCAACGTAACGTTTTCTCTACCACCACACTGGCACAAAGCATTCACAGGACTATCATTGACAATGGAATGTCGACTTTAATGTGAAATCGTTCACGTCGCCAGAGGGCGCAAGCATATGTCCAATTAGAAACGAAACTACGCACGATGTCCGCACGATGGCGTTTCCATTGCCCGATGTTATTCGCTGATTGGTTCGTGATTGATAAAAGAAGCGAGCTAATATCTCGGTCGAAATATAAAATTGATAAAATCAATAGCGTGTGAATAACCATAAAAACAATTAAACTAGACAATTTTACCAACAGCACGTTGTGATATCATCGCCTTAAGTGCGCGATTTTCAAAAAAAAATACCAATAATATTTATAAGTATAATAATGTGCTTATTAGTCATTATCAGCAATTATCATTAAGATCACGTGACGTAACAAAAGATTTATTTATATAATATTATCTTTCTTTAAATTAGAAATTCTTTTCTTTATATTCTATTATTGTTTCATCGTAAAAAAAAAAAAAACAATCTATTATTGGTATAACATTATTTTATACTGTCTTATTTTTTATTTGTAATAAATATAAAGAATCTAATTCTAGGAATTAAATATGGATGTGGTAGAAATACGTGAAGCCAAACGTGAAGATTGTTTTGCTATAAGAACTTTAATACAGGTAAATAAAATACAACATCTTTATTTTATATTACTTTTTGAAAGGTTTTCAATAATATTATTATATATCGTAGGAGCTAGCTGATTATGAGAAGATGCCCAATGAACCAAAGATCGATTATAAAAGTAAAATTAATAATTATTTAACTTGCATGCTTTTTGAATATATACATATATTATATACTTTCAGCTTTAGAACGAGATGGATTTGATACAAAGCATCCCCTATTTATTTGCCATGTAGCAACAGTTGATCAAGAAGTAATAGGCTATGCATTAGCATATTATACTTATTCAACATGGGGCGGAAGAGCTATGTATTTGGAAGATCTTTATATTACACCTAATTTTCGAAGAAAACATATTGGAATTAAACTTTTGAAGACTATTGCAAAAGTATGTGTAATTAAATAGATTTATTTAGAGTATATTCAAGTAATCATATTATTTCATTATAAAGAAGACATAAAAATGATTATAATGAAATTTTGATCAAATTTCTTTATTGCAGAAAGCAAAAGATAATGGTTGCTGCAGATTAGATTTTTCAGTGCTCAAGTGGAACCCAGCACAAGAGTTTTATAAAAGTATAGGTGGTATTAATTTAACGGAAGAAACAGGCTGGCATCAATATCGTTTAACAGGAACAGTATTGGAAAAATTAGCGACCAATTAAGTATAAGATTTATTATAAGAGACGTATATTAAAAAGTAGATTATATATATATATATATATATATATATATATATATATATATATATATGCATATGTATATTGTTTTATATTTCATAAATTTATTAACATACTTGAAGCTATATATAATGCGATGTTCATTTGATTTACATTATTGATTGAAAAAAAAAGTTTCTATATTTTTAAACTAGTAATGATAAAGAACTGTTACACTTTATAAACATATGTGATTTAAGTAAAAGATAAGAACTATATCTTTATCAATAAATGAAAAATATAATTAATAATGGATAATTCACAATATTTCAAATTATTTACAAAAAAGAAAAGCATTATTAGAAGTAATTGGGGCGGATATACTTTAGACGTACAATTATGGGAAGATGAGAAATCACCTATTGTCAAAATGAGAGATATAAATGATGTTTCATTTGATAACTTAGAAAAGAATGGTATTTTCTCTGATAGATTAATAGGACTTGGATCTTCATTCTTAACAAAATCACCAGAATCTGGACTTTATATTTTGGCAAAATGCATTATGAGAAAGATGGTAATGATAACATCGAAAGAAATTACATGGATAGATTACAATATATTAATTTGGCTGATCTTTTTTTTAGTCGCTTACGGATATCACTGTTTTGTATTATCATCGTTATCTACAATACATTGATTTGGCGTATAATAACCTTTCAAATTTAATGCCACTAAGTGGAATTCCTTACTTAATATATTTAAATGCATCGCATAATAAACTCGTAGATATATTAAATTTTACACCGCCTTGGTACTTGACTTATGTAAATTTATCTCATAATCGTATAACTGAAATGTGTGATTTAAGTAGTTTCTGGAGTATTGTTAGATTAGATTTGTCTTACAATGAAATTGAAGTTATTTTTGGACTGCATAATTTAAAGTTAGTATATGATATAAATGAAAGAATGTCTTTACTGTTAAATGTATAATATAATTATTATCGTGTCATTTTTTCAGATATTTACACTACCTAAATTTATCTTATAATTCGATAAAATATATCGAAAATTTGGATAATTTAAACATCAAAGAATTAAATTTAGAAGGAAATTGTATAACATCATATAAATATAAAACATTGGGTAGTGGTATAAAAAGTTTAATCAATTTAAGGACTATCATATTAGGATATAATAAATTATCTAGCTTAAATTTCTTCAAAGTAAAGAATTGTTTTCTCTCTCAATCATATTTTATTACATGTATAAATAATTATTCGAGTGTTATATGTGTAGGATGCATGCAGTTTGCGTTTTGTAGATTTGAAATTTAATAAAATTATAGATCTTTTAGAAGTATCAAATTTAAAAGGATCGATATATGAAATAGACCTTAGAGGTAATGCATGTGCAAAGTGGCCCAATTATAGAGATGTAATTGTATTTTCTATTCCAAGTATTATGTTCATTGATGGTGTCGAAGTATCTATTACAGAAAAGGTACAAAAAAAATAGAAAAGCATTATAGCATTAAATATAATTATATATACGTTTTTTACTTTATATAGATATCTGCAGCAACAATATTTGCCCCATCATTAAATTTGATGACTGCACGTAGTATCACCAGACTGAATTTATTAGAGTATTTGAGTACTCCTAAAATAGATTCACATGTAATTGCATATGATAAAATTAGGCCACCGCTATTGATATTGACCGGTCCATCCGCAGTACAAAAGAGAAAATTAGCTTTACATATATCGCGTGTAATTCCTAAAAAGGTAATATTCATTATTTAATTTCATAAATCATATGTATGTAAATTAACTTTATATAAGAACGGTGATATATTTTTTCATATGCATCTTTATATTTACATCAGATAAAATACTGCAGATGGTATACTACTAAACAATCGGAAACTAATGAAAGTGCAAATAAGTCATTTATTTTTGTAAACCGAGAAGATTTTAATGAAATAGCTTGTTGTGGTAACTTTTTAGGAATCCAAGAACTTTTAGGGAATAGCTACGGATTTCGTTAGTCATAAAATATGTTTCACATCTAATTACTTCTATTCTTTTATTTTTCCTTATCTTGCTAAATATTTTTATTATAATTTTTAAATAGATATGAATGAAATTGCTTCTTTGATAATAGAACAAAAAATTGGTATAACTCAAACAGACTTACAGACAACTATGCAAATATACAATCGTTATTTAAATGTTAAACCTATTCTCGTAATTACAAATGATATTACTCGACACCAACGTCAGATAGAGGATAAATTTGATATTTATATTTGGATTCGAGATAGCGTAAGGGATTTGCTTGCTATTAACGTAGGCAAGCATATACATGTAAAGAAAGAATCCAAAAATAGTATATTGAACTTTATTTCAAGTATCATAGAGCAGGTAAAAAAAACAATTGTATATTATTTAATAATTATATATTACTTGGAATATGCCTTTACTATAAATATAAACATATCACACAGATAATGAATAATTTAGAATTACCTGGATATAGTATGTTTGTTAGACCTCAGTGTTATGGAGCAACAACAACCGATATAATATATGAAAGTAGAACTGCATTACCAAAACTGATAAAAATTCACGAACCAATTGACAAGTACCAACAATTTAATAGCTTAAGGGTAACGCGCGCGCACACACATATTTTTAAATACATATATTTATTTATGTACTTACATTGATATACACGTTATACTCAATGTGAAAATTTATATGTAGATCTTGTTAGATGAGGAATCAAATGTAATTATATACAATATAAAATCTATGCATAAAAAACAAGGAACAATTTTGTACCAGAAAAGAGACAATGATGAGATTGAACACAAGATTTTTACTGATGATGATTCTAATGAGACTATTTCTAGTGAAGAAACATTACTAACTTCAGTAATTCTATATTCTTTAAAAATAATTAATTAGTTTTAATAATAATTTGGACAAAAATATTTACTCTTTTTTATCATGTTGAGAACTAAACCATAATCTAATTTGTGAGTAATAATCTTTGTTGCAGCAATGCGAAGATAATGACAATAAAAAGTCAGAAAACTTAAAACGTATGTTCGTTGAAATTGTTTTGCAAACAAGGAAGATATATTTGGAACACCATGAAAAAAATCCTGGTTTTTTTTCTCTTGTGGTAACATATTTATGTATATATATTTATCCTATACAGAACATACTAGTATTGAAATATTTAATATTGCCCAACACTCTGCTAGGGACACTAATTTTATTATATTAACTCGTTTATCATATATTTCAGTTATTAACAGATGATTATATCAAAGCATTTAACATCTTGAGAAATTTTATTCGACAAACGTGTGTAAAGAAATTATTTCAAAATTTGGAACAAATACCAGAAATTAAGTATCTTCTACAAGAGGCTATTCCTGATCATATTCAGTCCATTATTGATAAAATGAAAGAGTATGATACATGCTTCCTAATCAAGTGTTGTATTAAACTTTTATTAGTGTTTTAAATTAATTAAGAAACAACATTAATTATAATTAATATTAATTTTAAATTAATCTCTTTAGCTTTTAGAATTTTTATTATATATGATTAACTTTGCAGATCTTTATCTATTGACAATATAAGACCAAAAAGATATTAGAAACGGATACCACAACAGTATAATAAAAAGGACACTAATATTTATTTTACCTACAATTAAAAGGGATATTAAAATTCGGTTTCGTTAATTTATTTGTACACTATAATTATACAGAATGATTGGTATAACTATATTTTTTTATCAATACCATTTTTATTAAATATTAAAATGCTATTAAGAACTAAAAAATCGATTAAAATTAAGCAAGAAACCTTACATTATAAAATTATATATTTTGTACTTATAAATCACAAAAACCAGAATATATATTTCTTAATTTTTTTAAATATATTAAGACATTTAATACTGACAATATAATTTCACACTATAAAACATATTCTTATAAAATAAAAGATGTTCTTTTTTTTTATAATATACAATTGTACAAATAAAATATATATATATGTTTTTGGACAATGAGCTGTTTGTCTTCATTATTTCTTTTTATCAAATATTTTATTTATCTAAATATATTATCTTTATTTGCTTTTCTTTAAAGTGTAGTAAAAATGCAAAAGGACAAAATTTGTAAAATATACCCTATAGGGTCGTATATTTTTATGTTTTTATCGTTACAGAATTTTATAAAATTGTAAAACTCTTTTTTTTATAAAATTATATATATTTTCAAAATGTACAACAATTTCTATGTGTCTCATATTGTATCTTTGTACGATAGTTCTATTTTCAATTTAGAAAATTTTAGTATCTATAAAAACGTAAAATTCAAATCTCAATATTATTGCCATGAATATAGCCGTGAATTATATATGTGTATCATCTATTATAACTTGATTATTAATTGGAATGGAGACATTGGAAGATTCTATTATGATTTTTAAACTTGTATTATAATTTTTATTTCCTACAGACATTTTATGATCATTAAATGTAATAGTTACAGGAGTTGTGTCACCTTGTGACGAAGAATCTTGTAATAATAAGAATTCTGTTTCATTATTAGTGCAATTTAACTTTGATTGATTTATTTCTACCCAAGTTTTATTACTATCAGAATTAATATTCTTTAAATTCTGCTGTTGATTTTTATTATGTAATTTATAAAGTTTTGATTGTTCAAAGGATTGTAGACTACAATTATAATTACTTACTTTTTCTGTGGTTGTAATATTATTATCTGAATTGCATTGTTGTTTTGTATGCTCATTACATGTGTGTCCTTTCTGATATAATGAGTTACACTGATTACACCTGTGCATAAATATGCAATGAGAGACAATATTTAATATTTATTTATAAATAAATATATAAATTAAAAGATATAAAGGATACTTAAAAATCTTGCACTGACATGTTTTGTAATTTTTCAATATCTTTTGCTGTTGACTCTGATGTATTATGTATTTTTTGATGAGCTAGTAAATTGTATCGCTCAGCAAAACGTTTTCCACATAACATGCAGCTATACGGTTTTTCACCCGTGTGTACTCGCATGTGTCTTTTTAAATGTGATGTAGAAAGCAGTGATAAATCGCATACCTTAAAAGAACCCATTAAATTTCACTTTGTACAAATGCATATACATGATTAATATCGATGATTACTTACATGACACTGATAAGATTTTTTTCCAGTATGAGATAAAGCGTGCATGTTGTACGACGTATGATGTACAAATCTTTTACCACATAATTCACATTGATATGGCGTTTCCCCAGTATGCATTGGTAAATGTCTCATTAATGCACCCTTTTGAGTAAAACATTTTTTACAAAAGCTACATTGAAATGGATTTATTCCATTGTGCATACCAATATGTATTTCTAAAGCATGTTTGTGTTTATAAGCTTGACCACATTTTTCACACATATATGGTCTTATATTTGAATGAGATTTAATATGTGTCTTTAATTCCGCAGACGTTCTCCACTTTTTATTACACGTAGGGCATGTATATTTTAATGGTTTTAAACTATATTTTGATATTCTTCCCGATTTCCAAGAGGCAGAATTTAAATTGATCTTGGTTTTTTCATCCATGGAATTAATTTCATTACTTTCAGCAAATTTATTTTCTAAAAAATAAAATTTTTATATTTATAATAAAGAACTAAATCGAATATATATTTCCTTTTGACAATTATAATATATTAATATAATAATTATTGATATATATGAAAAATTATTAATTTTAACTTGCCTGTAGTACATGCCGAATTATCTTTTATTTCTGTTCTATTATTCTCGATCTCTGTATGTTCAAAAGTATTTGACTTTAATGTCTCTACATTATTTTGTGGAAAAAGTGAGACATCATTAAGGAAGTGCCCTATTTCATTTTTATATGAGACTGGTAAAATGTTAACACAATCTTGATCTTCAACGTGTGCTTTCGAAGCATGTGTATTTGCAAGTGAAATATTAGTAAATACTTCCTTACATTTAGAACACTGATATAATTGTATATCATTATGTTTCAATAAATGTACATTTAATTCATCATTTGTCTTAAATGATTCGGTACAAAATTTACATTGATTATAAGACGTTTCTTGTTCTACGATATTGCGTTCTTCTATACTATCATTAGTTAAAATAGACTTGTGAAAATCACTTTCTAAGATTTTTACATTTAAATCTGTAGTTTTATTATGTATTTCAGTCTTTATATTTTTATTTATATTGCTACTATTTTTATATTCCATATTACAATTGATATTGCTTTTAATATTTGAGTGTATATTATCCAAATCTTTGCTATCGATTTCTGTTTCTTCTTTAAAAATATCTTTTGTATCTATCAGTTCTATATCTTTAATATTATTAGTGGTTATGTTTGCATTAAATGTCTGAGAAATTTGTTCTAGTGAAACATCTTGCATAAATGAAGTAGAATTTATATCTGCAATATTTTTCAGTCCATTTATTGTTTGATCTATATCTCGTTTAGTCGTTTGAATATCATCCAAAATTTGAGTATTATGTAAAAGATAATCAGTACTATTCGTTAACATGCGTCTAACAAATTTTTTCTTCTCTCCAGACTGATAAACTTTTAAAATCTCACAACGAATATTTGTAACGGTCCATTGTGCTTGTTCTAACATTTGAAATAATTTATAACAGCGAGGACATATATAAGAACTATGTAAATTAGAAGTTGTTGGTCTGAGTTCACGTAACGCAAAGCTTGCTAGTAATTCGCCGTTGTGAGGAAGAGATGTATAAAAAATATTTACACAGGAAGACACATCAATATTTGTATTACAAATTACACAATATGAATCTGGCATTCCCATTGCTATCATCTCACTTTGCACGAAATCTAGTTTTATTACTTTCTTTCTTGACAAATAAAATGTCTTTTTCGTGTATGTCGGGATATGTATATATACGTAATAACGTACACTAAACATGTACATTATTTTTCTCTACCATTGAAAAATGCATTTTCAAAGTATTTAACAAATATTTCAACATTTAAAGGCTCTACGAAGATCACACATTACTTATAAAATGCGCCGCATACATAACCTTCGTGTAGTTTTAGTGAAGAACGTAAATAATGAAATTTCAGTTACATAATGAAACTGTAAGAATATAAACACGAACAGTATTTTATTAATAAAAAGAATCGGCGCGATGTGTGATGTTTATATAAAAAAAAAAAAAAAAAAACATAGCCCGTGTATTTATTAATTGAAAGTAAAAAATATCTGGTATTTAACAATACCCACTTATTTTTTATACTGGTCGGTAATGCAGATTCAATGAGTACGGCATGGTGAACGTTTGTAAGTTGGTAAGGAAGTCATTCATGTTCATGCATCGAAAGTTCTAACCGGTTGTAAGTTGTAACAACTGATACTTAAATAAAAGAGAAAATTTATTTATTATCATGGATATTGTTAATTCAATATTAGAAAGTGAAGATGCGGGATCAGACTCTAAAAAAAATACGACGATTCACAAAGACGTTGAACCCGAAATCGATTTAGGTTCACTCCTCGTGTCTGACACTAATGCTTTAGATGCAAAAAAATTAAGGTAATTAAGTTCTTAAAATAAATGTATAATCCTGATTTAATTTATTCATATATATCCTAGTTCGTTAGCATTTATAAATATATCTTTTATAAAATATTTAATCTTTAAATACAAGAATACAAGATCCGGGAAATTTATTTTAACCTATATTATATTTGTACACAAATTTTATAGATCGAATTCAAATACTTATCTACAGCAGTTAACGAGAGACAATGTTCAACTTCTTATTAATGCTATATGGAGTCTTCCTACCGAACGCGTGGAAGAGACAATAGTTGCTCAATTGCCGAAGCCTCAATATGTAGTCCCAAGAACTCGTTCCATTCCAAAGCCTAAACCTTTGACAAAATGGCAACAATTTGCCAAAGAAAAGGGAATAAGAACTAATAAGAAAAATAGGACGAAATTGAAATGGGATGAAGAATTACAAGTATGTATTTCGTTTTCTCTGATAATTGAAATTTACAGAAACTTATCATGGGAATAACATTGAAACTACTTCTTTTCATTTATTAAATAAATCTATTTTTTCTTTTTTGTACATATCTTTGATTTTACCATGTTTTAATTAACAATATTGCAATATTAATAATTACTATTGTAGAAATGGATGCCCAGATATGGTTATCAACGGACTAAAGCGACAGAACAAAAAGAATGGCTTGTGGAAGTTGGAAATGATAATAATCCAAAAGAAGATCCATTTACTGCTATGAGTGCGAGTAAACGTGAAAGACAATCTAAAAATGAATTACAACGATTACGTAATATAGCTAAGCAAAAAAAAGTAAAACTACCACGAGTAGGTCTTCCTACCGTAGAACATTTTCCCAAGCCAAGCCAGCTTTCTACAGCTGTAACAGTAGCACATCAATCAACAGCATCTTTAGGGAAATTCCAAGAGAGGTAAATTTTTATTAGAGAAAAAATATTATTTGTACGTATTATTGAAATATATTTTTGTACTTATAGATTACCAAAAGAAAAAGATGCAAAAGGAGTTTTAACAAAATTGCCAAGTTTGAAGAGAAAGGCTAAAGAAATTCCATCGAATCTAAAAGATGAGAAAGAAAAGAATAAAGATTTAGTAAACAAAATTCTTAGTAATAAAAGTATCATTTTAAATACGGATTCGTCTTCAGTATCCACAGTGTAAGATATAAATGAAAGAAAAATATCTTTTTAGAGTATCTCAGAGTATCCTAACATTTAATGAATAAATATATATTTATTTTATAGGAAAAGAAAGAAAGTAACAGGTAAAAAAAGCAAAGGTTCGAAGAAACCAAAAGCTGGCAAAGGCAAAAGAGATATGCATATGAAAGCAGGTGGTAGAAAACGCAGATAAAAAAATTAAACGACGTATATATATATATAACACTATTCTTAAATCAAACAAAATGTGCTAATAAATTTTGTTATATTATTCAAGTTACTTAGATAAAGTTATGCATTTATATATAAAAATGTATAAAGTATATACTGCGTATCTCTCATTCGATCCATACATGAAATTAAAATATTGTTTATGATTTTATTAATTTGTTAGAATTGAACATTTGCCTGTTATATCTACATATTATGTACAGCTCAGGAGTTTGCCCTGGAAGAAATAAAAGTCTAACGTTCTAATAGAAACACGATCATGGATTGTTGCGATAAATAAAAAAGTTGTACTTTATTTTTCTCCTTACCACATTTTTGTATTAGTCTTTCGATTATTTTGTTACGAGCATAGCTACGTATAATTTGACCCTTTTTACATGATTCCGTGATGTTTATACGTAAATTTATCTAATTAAATATTTCCATTAATACTAACATTTCAACTATAGTCCTAAGAATTTGTGAATAAGATATCTCTAATAATAAATTAAATAAATTAAACTATACAGTATAAATGTTGAAAATGAAAATGAAATATTAAATTAAACTATTAGAAACGCTTTTTGAAATCAATTCGAAATTGCTTAATGTTACGTTGATTGCTTCGAAGAAATTTCTTCTGGATAGAACAGTGATCTAAAAGAAATCATTTGTTTTTCCATGTCGAATTTTATGTTATGGTAACGCAATAAACACGGTCGCTGCAAAGTTGTTTACTAATTCGTAAAGTCGATAAGTTTCTGTAGTTTAAAATATATAAGTAGGTATAACGCATTCGTTATGTTCACTGCATACGTCAAGTTAATAGAAGTGGGGGTAGCAAAAACGATGGACACTATGAACGAAAAGTAACTTGTACTTAGTTACTCAATTTAAAGGTTATGTATTACTTCAATCAATTATCGTTGATAAGTGAATATTAAATGAAATACTCAGAAAAAATAAAAATAAAAATTCTTTATAGAATGTAAAGAGATACATAGAAAATAATCGATACTAACATACGCACCTTATCCCTGAATGGTGTTGACAAACGATGTGAAATATGTTTCTCCAGCATATATTGTCACTGATATATTGGTATTTTAGACCGTTTATAAAATGGTTTTTAAGACAAACAACGCAAATGTGTGAACTTCAAAGAATTTGTTATGGACAACCTTCTGGAGCTCCTAGGACACTCGCAATTGAGGAATCTCTACAGCAATCAAAAAATGCTAATATCAAGACTTTGATAATTTATTTAAATGATATTGCAAATCATCGCGGTATAACCATTAAAAGTGAACGTAAAATACTAGAAGAGGCAATTAGAACAGTATTGGTGGCTAAAAATATAAATCCGACAGCCCATCCAGATTTTGCCAAATCATTTGGCAAGTGCATAGAATTAATTTGGGGTTACCGTCAACTATGTGTAGAATGCGAAGAACTTAGAAAAACGCCCTACGATGCTGATAATCCGGAACACGAACTATTGTTATTGAAATTGTGGAATTTACTTATGCCTTATGATCCTTTGGATGCCAGGGTAACGAAGCAATGGCAGAATATTGGCTTTCAAGGAGACGATCCAAAAACAGATTTTCGTGGAATGGGAATATTGGGATTAGAGAATCTTGTTTATTTTGCTCAGGAATATCCTAGTGCGGCAACTCATGTTTTATCTCATTCTACTCATCCGCATTATGGTTATGCATTTGCTATAGTAGGTATAAACCTTACCAGTATGGCATTAAAATTATTGAAGGATGGTACTGCTAAGACACATATCTATAATTCGTCAAAGACTCTGCCAACTATCCGTGCTTTTCATCAATTTTATTGTTATCTATTTTATGAGTTTGATGGATTTTGGATTGAATCAAAACCAAGCAATATGATGGAATTTTCCTCTATACAAGAAAAATTTGAGAACAGCATTAGAATGGCATTATCCAATTCATCGACCACATTAAGGATAAATGTATCAGTTGATAATATTTAGCACAAATCCGGAAAACTATGCTTCATGTTCATAGATATCTGAAAGATAATTATATTATCAATGGTAGCGTGCACGGACCATTCCTTATTGTTATATATAAAACAATGCATTCAAACATTTGATAGTTAAGATTACATTAACCTGTTTATGGTTATTACTATAACTCATTTTAAGGAAGATAATGATTTTGCAAAATATAATGTACAAATACTTCAATACAACTTGTAATTGAAAATTTTTAAGAATTTAACTAATTTTTAAACTAATTTTAACACTTTTAAATTAATTGGTAATTTAAAACGATGATATTAATATTTTTGGCTATAATTAATTAATATACACAAGAAAATATGTGTACAGGAATATTTATTAAGAAAATGTAAGAAAAGAACATGATAATAATTTCAGACTTGTTCCGTCTTTATGACAGTGAGACATTGAGCATAATAGATCGTGGTTATAGAAAAACTTAAAAAATCATGTTTATTAAAAAAATTTTTAATATGCATTATATATTGTGGGTAATTTTAGGATATCATTTAAATATTACTGTATATTTTTTTTCTCCTATTATTACCATACATGTACACCATAATTATCATTTATACTATGTAAACACTTTTTTTATATCTAGTATATATACATTCTATTATATTTTTAAAAAAGTTACTATCTAGACACTTTCATTATTTCTATATGTAATAAAATATCTAGTCATTTTTTATAAAATATTTTTTTCCATATATTACCCATAACATATATATACATTAGTAAAAAAAATAAGTAAGTGTTTATTGTTCCTTCTTCTGTGGCACATCTGTCTTATGTCTAAGCTTGGAAGCTACAGAAACGATAACTAGTACACCAATAGTAATACTGCCTATTTTCATAACCCATGGATTTTCACGTAGAAAATCTGCTATCTTTTGTGTGAGATCATCACTGAAAAAAATATACACTATTAAATTACATGCTCACATGACACTAATTTGAATAAAGTTATATGAAATTTATTTAAAAAATCTGTTTTAATTATTGAACTTACAATGGACTCTGTGGAACTGGAACCTTTTCGGCATGTGCATTTCTATACCAATCCCTTGCAAAGGAAACTAATGAATTAACATCATATTTTGGAATTTGATAACGATACATTTTACCATGTCTGAAGCTGATAATTATAAATATGAAAAGAGATATCATTAATGACAATAAATAAGCGATTAGATTTGATAAATCGATTATGGCTATTTTAATAGACTTACAAAATAAATTCAGGAACATTATAAACATTAAATCTTCTGGCCGTGGCAGCACCAGAAGTATATTTATCAATGCGCGCAACATTAACGCTATGCTTAAGTTTTGCACCAACAGTTTCCCATCTTGCACCCATTCTTAATGAATTTACATCATCTGTGGCATAACTATGAAAACGAGGTGACATTAATTTATTATAAAATAAAAATGCTGAAAAATAAAGAATTAATTGTATGACATACAACATAATAAACCAATCGCCGGTTGTAGCTCCGCTACTTGCTTGAGTCAAATGCTCAAAAGTATCATCTGTAAGAGTTTTTACCGCAAGTTCTTTGTTTTCGGTAAGTACAGTTAACATTTCTTCATCGTTTACAGCACCTTATAAAGAAATAAAATAAACATTTATATTTATATCTTTTTTCATTATAATATAGCTTTTTAGATTCATATTCCTACCGGTATATAACAAAGGATTTCCATGCCTGAAAAATACAAGTACCGGCTCTTTTTCTGGACTATAAAGATGTAAAAGTTGACTGTTCGTCACCTTAACGACCCAGGCAGATAAGTTATCAACCAAATCTTCTCGTATATGGAATAATTCTTTTTCAAGATCATCGCTTTCTTTACAATTTGATTTTGCTGTAGACAAAACATGAATTAATTTATAAATTTATAACATTAAATCAAAATATCAATAGGTTATGTCAGGAAATTTGTTGAAAAGAAATATACAATCAATATTAATTGCTTAGTGAACGATATTTTATAACATAATTATTTTCATGAAGTATTGTCGACAATATATAAATACTTTCTTTAATAACTTTATTTATAATAAACGAAGAGCAAAACTTACTGAAAAGCGTGACAACATATTTTTCGGTTTTTATTAAATTCAAAAGATCTTGATCCGTAATTTGTTCAATCTGTAACTCTCTTGCATTTTTAGACGAAAAAAGAATACTTAACACAATAAGGACCAAGAATCGCCACATTTTGAATCGAATAGAAATTGATATATATAATCACGAAATACTATCACGGTAACTGCGACACGTCGACCAAAACTTAGTTTTCGTTCTGTCTGGTTCTGTCTGACATTTCACTCTTTCATGTTATCCAATTGTAGAAGTCGAATTAATGAATTTCTATTCAATCGGTGATTAATTGAATTTATTCGAAAGAACACCGAATCCGAATTCATATAAAAAGTATACACGACATATCGAAAGTATACTGCTGATAATAGTAAATTTATACATTGAACCTAATACATATTATATATATGTTGGTGTCCGTGTTGTGTGGTTTGTACATTCGTAACCTCTAGTTCATCCTGTTAAAAGTTTTCCCTCCATAAGGATATATTGTAAGATTTCGAGGAGTAAATATCGAAGCTCTTTCATCTTCCGTGTTCGTATATTTAAATAAACAATTGCCATCGATTATTTTACATTCATTTAAGATATGCGTAGCACTATAGTAAACTTTACTAATTATTATTAATTACATATTAATCATCTATACAATAGTATATTTGTTTACACATTAATAATAAATAAAATAAATCAACGAAGAAAATTAACTCGTGGTGAACTCGATGCTCTTTTACTAATCGATTACAATCAATCACTCATGTCAATTCGAATCTTCCGTCCTCAACCATCCTCGACATCTCAACACGATCTGACGTGATCGAGCGATCGGAGGGATTTAAAAGTTCAGTTATTATTTGAAGTTTTTCACTATCTTTTGTTTGTAAAGCGTGCGAGACTTCAGCGACATGTATGGACAAAATATGAACTACGAATACAAACGTCTATCCTATCGGTGTATAAGATTGTATTGGTTATTCCTCTCTCACACGTACGTAACAATCCGATTCGTGTGGGTAAAGATGAGATCATTGTTGGCGTGACCGAGTATTTTAAATCAAAATTAAAACAATCGAAAAATAAAATCAGTAGGTATAGGTATGTTCTGAGGTATTTTTAAATTACAAAACTTTCCAAGTTTACCATTGGATGGCGCTTCCATCGTCGTAAATTTCGACTCTTATACGCAGTTTTTTTTTTTAAACTGTTATAAGTATAACATTACAATGAATATTATTACGAGACCAGTAATATTCTTAGTATGTATAATGAAATGTTTAAATAAATAAAAATAATTTTATATCATTTATAATATATGACATTGTATCCGTCACATTACTGCTGAAGGTTAGACCTGCGACTGTAGCGAGATGCATATCAACCAGCTGTATCAATTATAAAGATTTTGGGGATATATTTCATTTGGAAGGTAACGAACCAAATATACCTCCATATGTAGAGCGAGAAGGAGAAAATGTTGAACTTAAAAGAGCACGGTAACATATTTTAATCATGGAGTCTATTATATCATAGAAAATTTGTTGTAATTTAGATTGATAATTTTGTGAATGAGAAATATCAATTTTATTTTTCAGACTGATTTACCAGTCACGTAAACGTGGTATGCTAGAAAATGGTCTTTTACTCAGTACTTTTGCTAAAAAATATTTGAATAATTTTGATGATTCTCAATTAAAATTGTACGACCGTCTCATTAATTTACCATCAAACGATTGGGATATATTTTACTGGGCTACAAATGCTAAACCTACTCCACCAGAATTTGACAATGAAATTATGGATTTATTGAAAAAACATATAAAGAATGAAGATAAGCAAGCTAGGATAATGCAGCCAGATTTATAAAAATTTACTGTCATTGATACGTAGTCAATTTATAGACTTAAAACTTCTAGTACTTAATTTAGGTTGATATTATATATATTTTTTTTTTTTAACGAAATAGAAATAAATGTGAAAAATAAATATATTTAAACTATTTTGGTATGGAAAGTTCTTATTTCATAAGATCTCTTTTCAACTGAAATTTATTTTCTTCTACAGTAAACCACAAATTTGTTTTAATTAACATTTATATCATCATTGTACATAATGTAACTATAACTCTTTGCAGAAACTATCTCTTGAATTTCTTTTTTAACTTTCTGTTTCAAATATAGCCAAGATTTGATATAATATAAATATAGCTAAAGCTGATATGTGGCCAATTTTATGCTATTTCGGTTCTTAGGCGAAGACAGGTAATTTTGTTATTTTATATTCTACGTCGGCGACCATAATATTCAGCATTAGAATTTTCTGTACATATTTTGACTGCTTATTAGAATTTGTATGTACATTCGCGGATACTTAAAATATACAATTTTTTTTTTATAAATAAAAGAAATCTCTAAATAAACTTGATAAAATACATTGAATACTGCGCTAAATAACGATATAGAGCACAAGAGAGGTAGTACATAGAATGTAATTTATAAGAGAATGTAAAATTCATAGATTATACTAATTATATGAAAAATTTTTAACTCATTTTTAAAAACGTATAAAAGCACATCTAAGAAAAATAATTACTGACCAATTTATTTGTCTTGGCTGCATATATTTTCTAAACTGATTCTTTTTTTGTACTTTATATCTATGAAGAACTAATATAATTAATCAATTTTAATACAAGAATCACATACACGCACAGGTTTATCCCATCCTCTGTGAGGGACCGGTTTACGATGTTGCGAACATTCTTGACATACGCCACGTCCGCAATCTCTGCAGTGATGTAAAGGAATTATAGGAGAAAATTTCTGATTACAGATACAACATCCAGTAACTTCTGAATCAGGTACCCAATAGGACGGTCTAACGGTGTCTTTTATGAAAGCTGTACAAGTTAAAAATATCGAAGAAAAATTAAAGATATTCATATAAATTTCGTATAAAAATATAAAAATAGAAATAGATCTGTTTTCAATAAAATAGATACATAATTTTAGGGAAGGTATAAGTTACGTACATTTGGAATAGTTCAGAACTGTTCCGACTGCACTTAAGGTAGATACTACATGCTCTGTCACTTTCCTAGCATTTACATCTTCTATGGATTGAGTGACTTCATTATTAGAGTTGGTATCTTTCATATAACATGTATCACAGACGCGCACTGGTGTATACCAGTTTCTGAAGGGCACACATTTCGTTTGAGAGGAACACTGCGCACAAAAACCTTCTCCGCAAGCTCGACAATGATGCTTTGTATCCGTTGCACCAAAAGGTGCTTTACATTTATAGCAACATTTAATTTCATTGTTAGGACGCCAATACGAAGGTGCTATTTGATCCGTTACCCAAGCAGATATTGCCTTAGTAGGTTGTAAAGAAACATTAGTAACTGCTTCGGTTATATAAGACATACCATCGACTACACGCTGAGCTGTATTTTGCGGTACATTAGAAGCTGTTGGCTAAAATCAAATCATAATCTTAATGAACGTGTTTCCAAAACTTTTATGCAGTTATGATTGATATAACATACCGTAATCCAGACATGAGTGATTTCAGTACAAACAGCAACTTCTTCTGGATCCTTATTACCATACCAATATTGTCGACTTCTATAAATTTCACCACAGTGAGGACATTCTATTATGGAACCATACCATGCATATACGGCTAAGCCATACCAACTTTTATCATTATGAGTTTGTATCCGACTCGTTACTTTAACTTCTTTCCCATTGCTATAACACCTTTTACATATGTATATCAAATTGTCATATTGATTTTGGTACTTGCACCTGTGCAAATAAAATTGCTCTATTTATGAAAGTAATTATTATCAGTGTGATATGTAAATAAATGTAATAAAAAATGAGAAATAAGTATTACCTAGCGTTATTACTATGTGGTTTTCCATCTCTAAGATGACCCATACTATTGTTACACCTACAACCACAACTCAGACATTTTACTGGGCAGCTAAAATATTGATCTGGGAATATGATATTGGAGAAATTTTCAGTTTCTCCAGAAAATTTTTCATTTAAGTGTCTCAGAGTACTGTACACAAGTTGTGGATGTCTAGCAAATCGTACCGATGTATTGTCAAGCTCATTTTTTATAACCACGTATAAAGACTCATAATCGGTAGAGGAGTTCAATGTTTGGAGTCCAACATATTTCAGTTTACTAAATGATTCTATTTCTAGTCTCATTTGACCAAATCTAGTTCTTAACATATCCTCTGGAGTTTCTGAACCATCTGAAATATATCAAAACTTTTAAGATTAATCCAGCAATACATCGTATATTTCTAATCAAGAATTCTTCTTTGAAATTACTGTTATTCTGAGAGATTATATGTACTGTTGCTCAGAGGTTTGGTGTGTCTGGTCTCCTGTAGAATTATTAGACAAGGGCCTAGCGAATTTAATGAACTTGGCATTCCTGCTCGTTGTCCCATTGCTTGTAAGGCTATCCGAAAATAATGACTATATGCTTTTGAAGCAGTCGACAAAAACACAAATAAATCCTTATTCAATCTTTCAGAACGTGTTCGATATATAACAATGTCAGATATTGCCAAAACTTTAAGTAAAAGTCTTATTCTTTCGTTTTCATAAATAGTAACACCTGTTTAAGAAACAAGCAATACAATGTTTTTTATAAACATAGTTTTCTTGACGAAATTTATACTAATAATCAATGCAAAATGAAGTAAAATTGTTTGTAAAACAAAAAACAATAATACCTAACAAACCTTCTGTATCTAGGCATATTACATTAAGATTTGGATCAAATGCTGCCCAAACACCAAACGTACAAGAAGTTTGATCGTTCGATGTTTTGAAAACTTCTCGCCCTTTAAAGAATGTCTGATTCAGTGTATGACTTTTTCCATCACCTGTATTTCCAAAAATTGATACAACCTTGACTTTCTGATCTTTGTTGATACAATTCAATTTCCTAATAAAATGTTCGGCATTGGAAACTTTTAATCTTTCTTGTTTATCGATTAATAAGAAGCTGTCGATCTTATTAGGTTTGTTCTTCGTCGATAAGTCTTCCATCGAAGTATTAGCATTAATAGCAATTGAAGAATGATTCGTATTGTACATATCTCTGTTGTAAATAGATAAACTGTCTAGACTCTGCATAATTGCTGGATTCATTTCTTCTTTTTTACTTCTCCCCCATATTGTACTCATAATGTGAACTTAAAACTTAACAGCACTACAAACGTATCAAATATATATATATATAAGAATTTATTGGAACAGGTGTTCCTATATCTTTGTTTTTTTTCTTATCAAATCGACAAAAGATGACAAATAAGTATGGAGATAATTAATGCACGATAAAATTCGCGATATCATCTATTTACATGGCCAGTGCAACGTAGATAAATTACTGCGCATATTAGTTGACGATTATATGGCGTCGTCGAATGTGGTTATTTAACGTAAATACGCTCGTTCATATTTTTCATAAATTCAAATAGACGTACAATCATTTATATACAATGTTGGAATCCGGTTCGTTGAATGTACCATTCGTTTTAACACAAATCGGGTGTTTATCATAAACGAACAATTTTAATATCGACACATATTACATGAATTTTTAACAAAAAGAAATGCTTCATGACAGATACAAAAGAGTTAACCGCATGCTTGTGTGTTCGTCGATGCGTAACACTCCAATCACTTCTGTTTGTCAGTACGATATTACTACGTCACGTAGCATGCAACAGTATGACGTAATACGATGCATGTAGGAATGCACGTACCACACGTTTACTTCTGCACTCGCGCTAAATAATTGTCTAAAGCATATTTCATTGCTATATATATATATATATGTATATATATATATATATATATACACACAGACACACAATGTATTTTAACTAATTTTTTTTAATATAAAAATCTGCCGAGAATAATAAATAATTACGATTATATGGACACAGAAAATTTATGCATCCGAGATATATCGCGCATTACACTTAAAATAAATAAATCCAGCAAATCCATACGCGTTTTGCCAACATAAAAATTCAAAAGGACCCTATTTTTATTCCATTTATTTCTTTTTTCTTTTTTTTTTTTTCTTTTTTTTTTAATTTATATTCATCGTACGCAGCATCTTATATTTCTACATAATTCGATCGATTTTCATTGTTTTTTTTTTTCATCTCTTAACTATATTTTAAAATTGATCCGCATAGATCGATTAAAAATATATTGATTATCGAAGATCCAATAAAAATTTCGAATAATTTATTTAAGCGTCCCTTTTATCTATTTACATTAAAAATTTCTTTTTCACTGATAACGTTTACTATATAGAATCAATAAAAATTATCCTTCTAGGGGAGGTGTTCTTATCTTCTAGAGAAAAACTATGCAATCGTTGCACATTGGTAGATTATAGATTACAATTTCCGTTATATCTAAACCGTGGCCACGAAGATTGTAGATCGTGCTAAACGTTTATTCTTTCGAACTGTGACAGACTTTCTATTAATTAAATGGTTCCAATATTTCGTTGATATTGATCATTCGTAAGTTGACATTATTATCTATATAATATTATCGATAATATTACGGTTGAATAAAAGTTTATCGCGTTAATCTTAATATTTAACATGCGGATATCGCCGGCCGGTAATTTTGTGTACGTGGTCACTTTTGTACAATGCAATAAGGTTCCAATTTTATAATAATTGAAATATCCGTACGATTATTGTTGCAACGATAATCAATTTGACAATTCTATAATATGCATTAATTTATCTTCCTGTCAAAAATTATTCTCCATGTATTATAACCTCTTAACAATTAACATATAGTTATTGGGTTGGTCAATAATTGATGTTGGAATTTTTAGTAAAAAATATTAAATAGAATGTTGTTTAATTAGATATTAAATACCAAATATTCTGCATTACTTACTTGTCAATCTAATGCGTATAATATGTATATATGCATATAGTCGATATCATTATTTTATTTGCAGCAAGAAGAATATGACACGATTAAATTTTGTAATACTTAAAGAACAATTATAAATTAAATTTTAACTTAAGAATATAAATTAAATATAAAAATGGTATCCCTTATCAAAGCAAGAGGGCTGCGCCTGTCAGCACAGAAACAAGAGACACTGTTAAAACTGGTTATACTTTCCTTCGCAGCAATCTTATGTAAGTATATTAATTTTTAAATATATCAAAAATATTTCATTTAAGTGTTAAACTGAAAATTACACGCTTGTAACATTTTTGCAGCTTTTGCTACGCGTTTATTCTCAGTACTAAGATTTGAAAGTGTTATACATGAATTTGATCCATATTTTAATTATCGCACAACTAAATATCTAGCAGAAAATAGATTCTATAGCTTTCATAATTGGTTTGACGATCGTGTAT
Organism: Dolichovespula saxonica; assembly: GCA_911387935.1. NCBI lineage: Eukaryota > Metazoa > Arthropoda > Insecta > Hymenoptera > Vespidae > Dolichovespula > Dolichovespula saxonica. Next base: position 630,376 of record OU426999.1, read on the forward strand.
GGTATCCACTAGGAAGAATTATTGGAGGTAATATTATTATGTTATAATATTTTATTATTTTTCTTTTGTTATTAATTTATATAAAAAAAATATATATATATTTTTTTATAATTCTGCTTACAGGTACAATATATCCTGGTTTAATGATCACTTCAGCAGCACTTTATCACTTAACATGGCTACTGAATATCACAATAAATATACGCAATATATGTGTATTTCTAGCACCTCTATTTTCAAGTCTAACCACAATTATCACTTATTTGTTAACTAAAGAAATAAAGGTAACAAAAAAATAAAAACATTTATTATAAATAAAAAATTAAATTACATATTACATATATATGCGAATATATCAATATGTTTTCCTTAAGGATTCTGCATCCGGATTATTTGCTGCATCTATGATCGCTATTGTACCAGGCTATATATCTCGGTCTGTAGCAGGATCATACGATAACGAAGGCATAGCTATTTTTTGTATGTTATTCACATATTATATGTGGATCAAAGCAGTAAAAACTGGATCAATTTGTTGGTCAACATGCGCTGCGGTTGCATATTTTTATATGGTGTCTTCATGGGGTGGTTATGTTTTTCTAATCAATATAATTCCATTACACGTATTAACCCTCATAGTCACTGGCAGATTTTCGCATAGGATATATACAGCTTATAGCATTTTATACTGTCTTGGTACTATTTTGTCTATGCAAATAGCTTTCGTTGGTTTTCAACCTATACAAAGTTCTGAACATATCCTAGTAAGTATTCAGATTATTTTTATAATTCATCATTTACCTTTCATATGTCTTAATCGCATACGTATTACTTTGTAGGCATTGGGTGTTTTTGGATTGTGTCAGATACATGCATTTGTGGATTATTTACGTAGTAAATTATCACCAAATGACTTTGATATGCTCTTTCGAGGTCTTCTTATTTTTATTATAACCACATCTTCCATAATTGGTGGTATTTTGACGATAACAGGTATTTTTTTTTTTTTTAAGTATATTAGAATATTTTATTATAGAAATAATAATGAGATGAAATAAACGACTTCCTCTTTTTTCTTTTTTTTTTTTTTTCTAAGGAACAATATCTCCATGGAGTGGCCGTTTTTATTCTCTTTTGGATCCATCTTACGCAAAGAATCACATACCAATAATTGCATCTGTTTCCGAACATCAACCTACAGCATGGAGTTCATTCTATTTTGATCTTCAAATATTAGTATTTCTATTTCCACCAGGTTTATATTTCTGTTTTGCAAAATTAACCGACTCCAACATTTTCCTCATTTTGTATGGTATTACTAGCTTGTATTTTGCTGTAAGTATTAATTTATATATTTTAGATGGATTTGTAAAAAATTTTAATAAACGATTTCGTACATTTACATTTCTAACGCAGGGCGTCATGGTACGTTTGATGTTGGTGCTTGCTCCAGTTATGTGCATTTTGGGTGGAATAGGTGCATCTTCTTTGCTACTTTCATATATGAAGCAAATAGATGGTGGAAAAGTTGTCGATAAGAGAGCAAAGAAGTTTGAAAGTAACTATGTACTAAGGAGTGAGGTACTTCGATATAACCAAATAATATATACACTCGAATGACTAATCAGTATATCGGTATTATTCTTCGAAAAATATATTCAAGATTTTTTTAACGGAACAATCTTCGTTTACAGATCGCAGCTGTTTTTGTGGGAATATCGTGTTTGCTTTTCTTCTCATATACCAATCATTGCATTTGGGTTACGGCAGAAGCTTATAGCTCTCCAAGTATTGTATTGTCTGCACGTGCCCCTGATGGTGGTCGTATGATCTTCGACGATTTCAGAGAAGCGTATTATTGGTTACGCATGAATACTCCCGAGGTATGCATTTGAAAAATATAATAATATAACGGAACGTACACGGTAGCATACGTTTAAGATTTAATTAATTTGATTCTCAAGTCGATCATAAAATAAAATACATACTCTCTAAGTTTGTTAAGGAATAGAATAATTCAATGCCGATGTAAAGTATTTATGTTTAAAGCTAGTATTTTTTGTATTACGTCAAGTCACATAAGATCGTATTTTATTTTAGGATGCAAAAGTAATGTCATGGTGGGATTATGGATACCAGATAACTGCCATGGCCAATCGTACCATTTTGGTAGACAATAATACGTGGAATAATACGCACATATCAAGGGTTGGTCAGGCAATGGCAAGTTCAGAACAAAAAGCATATGAAATAATGAGAGAACTAGACGTAAATTACGTCCTTGTGATCTTTGGAGGACTCACGGGTTACTCATCGGATGGTACTTATTAAACCAATTAAATATACTCGATCGATATTGAAAATTATTATTTTTTCCTTTTTTTTTTTTTTTTACTTTAATATTTTTATATGTATCGTATAATTTTTATATAGATATTAACAAGTTCCTATGGATGGTTCGTATCGGCGGTAGTACGGAAGAAGGAAAGTCTATAACAGAATGGAATTATTATAATAGTGCCGGAGAGTTTAGAATCGATAAGGAAGGCTCTCCTGTTTTACTTAATTGCCTAATGTATAAATTGTGTTACTATAAATTCGGACAAGTTTATACAGAAGGAGGTAAAATTTAATATATATATATATATATTTTTTTTTATTTATTTATTCATTACTCATTTATTTATTCATTTATTCATTTATTCATTATCATTTTATATATATTTATATATATTTTTTTTTATGATTAAATAGGTAAATCTTCGGGTTATGATAGAGTACGAAATATGGAGATTGGAAATAAAGATTTTGAATTAGAGACATTAGAAGAAGCGTACACCTCGGAACATTGGCTAGTACGAATATATAAAGTAAAAGATTTGTGGAACAGAGGAGCTTGATCATTCGCGTAAGGAGTCATAGTTGTATCAAAGACAACCAAAATAATGCAAATTCTACTTACTATTGTATTTGCTCATGGGTTTTTTCAGTTATTCAGTGATATCAAACAGTAAATATATACTCAATATCGTTATATATGAATGAATTGAATAGAAATGAATTTTCTAGAAACTAATATACTTGAAAAGTGTTTAAGAACAAATGTCGATGGGTATATTATTTACAAATGTGCTTCAGATCAAAGTAACTAAGTTCTTAAACTCTTAAAATGATAAAAACAAGTTTCTATCGTGCAGGTGAAAATATTATTTCATTTTATGCTGATCGTTGAATAGTCATATTTCTTATTAAAGAAATATCCTATCGTGCAAGAATATATGTATCGTGTACTAGAAATCTTAAATCTGTCTAGCATTTGTACAAATGTCATCATTGAATATATATATCGAACTATACTGCTTATTCATTTATTATATATATATATATCTATCTATCTATATATATATATATATATATATATATATATATATATATATATAGATACGTTTATATAAAATATGAAACACACACACACACACACACACACAAAATGATATAGTTAAATTATCAATTTGTACTTTGTATATTTTTTAGATTATGTATGATAAAAGGATACTTGAACAATAAATGTCTTTTATTTCAGGTATGCTGATTTCGTTATACAATTATTTTTTAACTGCTTTACGATCACAGTATTGAAACAAATATGTCTCTAGGATTAACATGTTGCTTTCCATTATTGTAATAAACATGTGAATTAATTCGTTTTAGCATAATCTCGTTCTTATAAATAAAAATTTTTAAAATTTCATACGTTATCTTCTAATAGACCATAACGGATCCAACTGGCTCAATGGATCGACAAATGCTTCGTTCGTTTTGTCTGTTGCAATCGATTGAATAGTGTTGCTATGTGTCGATGCTACTTGTGCATCAGCTAGAAGATAGAGATAGAGATATATATTTATATTTATGAATAATAAACTTTTGATGAAATTAAGTAGAAAGAAATATAGAATTAGAATGGAGAAATGTACGGCCTCTATAATGAAAATTTATTATTCAAAATACAAACCTCTTTGTTTGGTTTCGGAATGTCCGCCAACACTAAGATTATGTAAAAAATCATCCGAAGGATGTGTTTTTCTAATGGACTTTTCCTTGTTCAATTTAAGGCTTTCGAATCCTTCGAACGTAGATCGAGTAGAAGATAAAATGCCTCCTGTGTATATAAAAGAAAAAAAAAAAAAAAAAAAAAAAAAAAAAAAAACAAAACAAGAAAAGAGAAATTACGAACGTTTATTGGTATAATAAAATTTAGTTAGTAAGATAGAAATATACGCATTCGAATGTATGCATATGGAGAACACACTTTTGAATGTAACAAAAGATTCATATAATTATGCTCTGACCTGTCGTATATCCATGCTCTGGCCATAATAAATAAAAGAAACAAAATCTGACGAAAATCATTATTTTTGAGAATTTACTCGAATTAACGGTCGTCGGTCAGTATAATTCGTCATAATAATCATAATAATAATCATAATATTATTATGACAATTATCGTTAAGAATTTTTTTTTTCTTTTTGTAATTTTCTAATGATAGACATTTTGAATGCAGACGAAGATAAACGTGACTTACGTTTCATTAAAATATCTTGTGCATGATAAAGCACCATTCGATAAGCGAACAGCAACGACTCCTTGTTGACTACTTGCTTGCGACACTTTACAAGACCTTTAAATACAAGCGGTACGTCAGCTATTCCACGTCCTGCACGTATGTGGCATACGGTCGAAGCTGCCACAAGGAACAACCCACTCAATGATCCACCACTGACGCAGTGTACCACAATTGGCTTCGGAGAACAACGCCTGAGTGCTTGCTCTGTCATAACGTCGGTTGCGAACGTTAACAAAGCACCAGGACTACTTGGAAAACCGCTAAGCAAAAGGATTACAAATTACAATTTTTTTTTTTTTTTTTTATTATAATTCAATCAACGTTAATCGATTAATTAATTTTTAACTCACTTCGAGGGCCATACGAGAAACTGCATGTGCACTACCGTTTTTTCAGATTTCGTTTTGGTGTTATATAAGGACAAAACTCTTTGAATATAAAAGGTATGAGTAACAATTTTTGTCGGCTTAATAACGAAGTTGCCTATGGTAAAATCGTTATCGCCATCGGTTGACCAATATAATTCCTGTTTCAACTGCAAATAAATTCGTTTGTTATCAATTACCTTATTATTAATAAAATCGTAAATTTTTGAAATTGTTTAAAAGAAAGTGTATGCAATATTTTATGTACTTGAGCATCCGATGCCAAACAGGCTATCACTTCGCATTCTTGTTCCCAGATCATCGTCCAAAATACATGAATTTTATCGGGCAACGGTGCTTGCGTGATAATAAATGCCGTTGGGGTCCATTGCGTTATTTCTACGACGTGCGAAGCGTTTATGTACGACGACGATACGTCTGCCGATGATATTTGCACACGCGTGACGTCGTAAGGGATGCAATCGGTAACACGATTATCCAATGAATTGGCCAATGCGATTGTGCACGATTGTTTTGCACTTTCACGTTCCTGAAATATAATAATTGATAATCAATTGATAATATAACAAATATAACAATCATAATCGATATCCAAGTTGAGAGTATGTATTCGAAAAAAAAAAAAAAAAAAAAAAAAAAAGATTGTTCCACATATCGTAATAAAAATTACTTCAAAATCTTGAACTTCCTTCCATTTGATATCGAGATTCGTTGCTCCGCTTAAAGTTTTAACCAACAAACTGTCGACAAATTTCTCGTATTTCTCTACGTCGTTGATAAACTTTTGCATTATCTCCGGATTTCCCAATGGATCTTTCTTCGGTTGCACGTCGGTATACCACGTATCCCAAACGATCTGTAGATTTTCATTGTCCTCTTTATTTTCAACGTAGGTGGATGATTTCTCGGGAATACACGGGTCTTGTTTAGGCTCATTCTCTTTTTCCTCCTTTTTATCTGTACTTTTAACGGAAGCGGCATCTTCATTGTCATCCTGTATCTTATTAAGAGGTCGTACCTCAGGCACAAGTGGTGCATGATTTATCGTAATATCAAGGTCGGACAATAGATCTACGTTAGATCTTTGCTCGTCCGATTTGGTCGTAGGTTTGACAGGATTCGAGCTCGTAGTGTTCGTCCCATTGTTAGCTGCTTGCATGTAAGTCTGATTGTAATTGTTCTCTACCCTCGTCGAAGTCCCACCTAAAAGATCACGATTTGTACGTCGTAAGTTTAGATAATTAATGGAGGTGCGAATTTATTAGATGACGATTATTTACCTTGACCTTGCATTTGTAGACCGTAAGGGGTTGTGTAATAAATATCGTTCGATAGTTCGGATTGATAATCTTGATTCGAGTATTGAGAAGAAGGAGTATGAGTCATGGTGTTGTTACTAGCATTCGTATATCGAGCGTTACTCTCTTGCGATTGATAAACATTGTTAATCGCTGCAATAAGTTTAATAAATTGGCGCGTGTAAAATTATGAAAATTCGAAATATATAGAATACTCACATTCGGCTTGGTACGATACAGATGCTGTATTAACCGAGTGGCTACCGTGCATGTAAGAATAACCCTGATTATAGTGTTGCACGTAATTTGGATTCTGTGAATAATCCGTGTAATGTCCTTGATGCGAGTAATCGTATGGCTGCGAATAACTCTGTACGGTGGTTGCTTTTGTATGGCTTTGAATTAATTCCGAGGAGGAAGTGTAATTCATGTAGGGATAATTGTTTGATATCGTGGATACCGCGTGATTCTGTGGATATGACAATCCGGTTGTAACGTGATACAAATTTTGATAATTATTTGGATAATTAAGCGTAGCGTTTAGAGGCATTTGTTGGCTCGTATAATTTTGCTGATTGTATTGAACCGTAGCTGAATTTTGCAAATCTGACGTATACGAAACAGGAACTTCGTTTATATTCGATGCTGGCGTTATAGACGTAGTAGGCTGAGTGGATTGTACAGCCGTGCTTGATTGTTGCACTTGTACGTACGGCATTGATGCCGCGTAATCGGCCGTTCCACACGTATTATGACTAGGATTTTGTTGATTGTATCCAACGCTGGAATAATTCTGAACATATGGTACGTTACTTTGACTGACTTGCGAATATGCGTAATTTTGCATAGCCGTGTTACTTTGGGCGGATAATACGTTCTGACTCTGTCTGTATATACCGTGACTCGATTCCGAGACAACGACAGATTTAGCATCGTCTTTCGGTGCGTATTGTTGTTGTTGTTGTTGTTGTTGTTGTTGTTGTTGTTGTTGTTGTTCGGGATGTACCATGCTTTGAGTTATTTGCGACTGCATATTAAGCGTCCTTGTACTGGGTACCGCTGTACTCGGTGGTACAGGATGTCCTTTGAGCGAAACCGCTTTCATTTGTGACACCATAGCACCTTCTGACGAAACCATTATACCAGATTTATCTTGATTAGGCCCATAACGGTTGATCAAATTGGGATCCTGCGATGCCATAGGCTCACCATGTTCTACAGAAATTGGATAAGTGTTGTAATGCAATGTATTGTTCTGACTATAGTGCTGTACAGAAGTCGAAGGAAACTTATTTTGTACGTCCGGAATTTGTGTACAATATCCCTGTTCGTTTGGTAAATAGGTTGCTGAGTACGGTACGTTACTTGTCACATCCACGGTCGTTCCTATTTGATGATACATTTTTGGTGTTTCCTCTTTTTTATTCGTCACGTAATTCTGACTCATCGCTACGTTCATGTCCTGATTATCGTTAGAAGCGCGAGGTTTGTAGGCATAATGAGAAGCCGTTCTTGGATCCACATACATAGAAGGTTGATACTGCTGTGTTAATTTCATGTTAGACGTTTGCATATCTTGCACCGGTACAGAACTTATAGGCTGACTATGATTATCGATTGTACTGTTTAAATACGACTTTGTTGTTGGAATCATATCGATTTGCGATGGACCCGCAATTCCTTTATGGGGATTGTAATACTGATTCGAAATAGTGGAAATATTGTCCGTTCTATTGTTTAAATAATCTTTCAGTTTCAGACCGCTAGTATTTCGCGTTTGGCCTTGTTCATAATTCGTAAGTGTTGAAGTATCAGTCTTGTTGTACAAGTTCTTATTGTCCTGCGCAAGTATCTGTTCTCGTTCTTCCTCTTGAACCTTGCACGTACTCTTCACTCTCTGCAGCAATTTCGAAACGTTTATTTCTAATTTTCTATAAAATTCGAGTCCTTTGTTGGCTTTCGTTAATAAATCCTCGTAAGCGTCGTAGGATGCGATTAGTGATGAAATCATAAATTCTCTCCGCTTTAATACATCCTCGACAATTTTCCTTACATCTCCGGTTTGCGCGTAAGCATCTGTCAAGGCTGCCAAAATATTGTCCTGCGCTATAAGATTTTGTTCTATAAGATTTACCTAAAATAACAAATGCCACATATTAACGTCCTTTTTAGATTCCTTTTACGATGATACGGTTTAATTATCATAAATATATATAAAAATCCGCGCGGATGCTAACTAATGATTGATGTTTGTCAAGTTGTTCGGAAAATAGGCGATCGAGAGAACTCGATTCGGTAGTGGCCGTAACTAATAAACGTGTCAGATCGTCCTGCGCAATCGAATCCCTTAATTTACTGTGTAGATCGCTTCTTTGTCTTCGCATTTCGTCGACTTTGTTCAAAATACGTTTCAATTCCTGAACATGCAATTTATCAGCGATTTTTATACCTTGAGCTTTGTCGCTGCTTTGATCTGCACAAAATAATAATAATAATAATAATAATAATAATAATTTATCGTAAGAAAAGTAGCGCGTCACTGTGAATTTCTCCATTGGCAAATGATTACCCGACAAGTGCGTACTTAAGGATGGTACATTGGCAATCAAATCCGCCAATGGTTGGGCAAGCGTTTTGAGATTTTTTACGTGGGTTGTTATAGCTTTATGAAGCGCCTGATTACTTTCCAATGCTTTGTTATGAGCTTCCTCGTATTTTTTGCATTCCCTCGTTAAATCAGTCGCCACAATGGTCGGCGGTCTTTTCCCAACGGCGTCTTGATATTGCTTCTCCCTGTGAAATTTGTACGTTTATTATGACAATAATCGTACCAATAAATATTCCTTATAATCGTACGATCAGATTTATGCACTTGTATATCGCAAATTTCACTCACTTTAACTCCTCTTCGAGTAGTTGCTTCTTTATTTCCTTCAATACGGACTCAACGTCCTGACTGGTGTCGGTTAATTTTCCCATAATATCAAGTAAATCTTGAATAATTTCTTTCTTCGCGTTAAGAGCGGCACATCTTTCAATTAACTCTTCGGGTAGGGGCAATAGTTCCCATTCGGAAACTTGAACGTCAGGATCCCATAAATCTAAGTGATCTAATTTAAACGAGGATAGAAAAGTATTCAATTGTAAATCTTTCTCTTCGATCTTTGATCCAACATTACGCAATATCTTAGCCTTTTCTTCGGAGTAAAGAGAACTTGCCTCGTGTACTTTCATCGGTACTAATCTGTAAAAATATTCGAATATTAAGTTTCGACGATAATAATAGAATAATGTATTAACAAAATTCGTCATCCAGGTTTATTAACCTGGCAAATATATCTGGTCCTGAAACTTCTGGATCATTTATACTAAAAGATATCCCTTTAACCAGAGATGCTCCCTTGATAACAGTGAGTGTTTCTTTCTCTGGTATTTCTTCGTGGTAAATGAATTCATTTTCATTTTTTGCAGCTTTCCTTTTACCTTCGATCACATCGTTCGTGAATGTAAGCGCTTCCTCGACTACGGCTTTCTCGTCAGGAACACCTGTTACGTCTACAGATCCTTTAGCGATACTATAAATCAAATGTGCTTCGTTAAGAGAAGCTAACGCTGTATTGTAAAAAGCAACTCTCTCTCCCATTTTCCTTTGTTCTTCCGCAGCAAGACCCTGATATAGGTGTGTAACTGCTAAATGATATGCTCTTTTAAATTTGACGTATCGTTTCCAGCTCTGAAATATTAGTTATATCAAGCAGCAATCTTAAAGCGCTATTCGTATAAAATAACGGATAAATAATATACATCCGATACCTTATAAATTTTTGTCCCAACTGTGTCTGAAATGGTACTGTCTTCGCTACCTCCTTGCTCCAAGGTATTCAACGTCGATGTATAGTAATCCACAATTTGTCTTGCAATTTTAGCTATATAAAATATTTAATCTTATTGGAATAAATTAAACATTATTTACTTCTCGCGAATACTTTCGACCATCGATATATTCTTTTCAATAAATATTATCTCTTACCTACGATGGTTGGTTTTCGATTATCAAGCATACTTTTTTCTAATATACACTCTTGAGCTTGAGCCAAGCAAAGCTGATACATAAACGTCATTAGCTCTGGCGCTAAATCGACGCCGGATGGTTGTGGATAACTATTCTTTAAGTGATCGAAGGCCCACGCTGCACATTGAAAGTGGGTACATGCCATTTTCATCCCGTCTGCAGTGGTTCGTTCCGTACGTGCACCCAACTGTGTGTGCATGGCACCGATATTATATAAAACTGATATTATTTCAAAACGTATACTGGCCAACGAGCATACCATATTCGCGTACGTATCTCGCCTATTCGAACGACATCAGAAAAACATTCATTTTTTAACAAAGTTGTTAATTAATTATCTGTACAAATAACGACATTTATCTTACCATGTAAACGTTACAGCGGCAGTACCGTCCTTTCCCATTGGAAATCTACTTTGTAGAAAATGTAATTGACAATAATACTTTTTTAATAACAAACAGCCTGTCATATCAAGAGGAGGTCTAACCGCCATAGTACGTAAACTTTCCAATTGATGTACTTCATTCGTGTACGATTCAGGATCTTCATTATAAAAATCTCGTATGTACTGAAATTGTGATAAAACAATGTTTCGAATACTTCTTAGCTTGTTGAGGGTATTAAATTAAAAATAGTAGACGATAATTCAATTAATTGATCGATACCATAAAGATATCGGTAATCTCTGTATAGAAATTTTAGAACGTGTGATCTTTAATGGACGATAAAAAGGATAATAAATTTTCATACGTTATCGCACGAATATTTTACAAACGACTGTTAATGCGGAAACATCTAGAAACTTTGTATAATTTAAATTATAAACAAATCGTACCTGTTTTAACTTCGGTCCGAAGGTAGTGGGTTCCGGGCTTACTTTTAAATAGAAAGAAATCATCGGCAATCTTGGTACCGCTTCCATATTATATTAATTTTTAAGTCAATACACAGTTCTTAAAATTTGACAGTTGATCGTACGTCAAACATGTCAAAATGGAATTCTATCACGGATTAACAAGCATAGACTATGCACCTACGTAATATCATACTCGGTTATACTACATGGAAAGAAATTATTTAAGATCGTTCTAAAACGCCATCGGAAAACATAGTTTTTTTTTGTGGATCAACAATAGTTCTTGAATCAGACGTACGATGGCGCTACAACAGTAAACTCACAATTTCATTACATAAAACTAACTATTCCTAGTATATAGTATTATCTATGGAAATATACTTTATTATCAACGACCGATTAAATTTTATTTTCTATACAAAAATATCTCGATGTCGTTATATTTGTTTTGTATAAAAAAAAAAAAAAAAAAAAAAAAAAAAAAAAAATAGAAATGATAATAATAATACGATGCTTAGAAATAATAATGAAACGGAACCTTGTAGTAAAGACCTCTGACCCAATACGAACAATGTAATTAACTGAGTTGTTCCTTAAGTTAGATAAGCTATTTTTATTCTATTATCGATACTTAAAATAATAATTATCGAATAACAAGTAGCAAAAATTGACATTCAGATATTTTTAGGAATTTATCAAATTTTTATAAGTAATATCTGTAATATTTAAATTCAATTTGCTCGATTAAAACGATATTGTTTTATGTAAATATCAATCATATGCACATAAGGCATACCAATTTTCAAAATTATTTGGTCCCATTTATCGAGAAAAATACATTGATCTATATACGACTGTTTCTGACAATACCCGTGTAGTGGCAATACATAGACGATAACAAGTCCTGAACTTTGGAACTATAAAAAATAATACACCGTAATAATATAACATATATACTTGTAACAATTGTAATGATAACAAAGTATGACGAGATTAGACTCCATGCCTTTAAACAGTATATAATAAATTTGCCCACATGTAGACAAGGTATTAGGAAGTTTAAAGATTAAATTGATATTTAGTCAAACATACTTACTAGTAATATTAACATAAATTCATATGCATGTGAAGTGCCGAAATGAAAACATTTTAAAATTTAACGTTATTTTTTTCACGAAACTAGAATTCACTTATTAAAAGAACTTCGTTGTATATAATAACTAGTTTTTAAAAGAGGAGTTAGTAAGAGAAAGAGAGTTTTTAATTTTTATTGATTATTACGGTTAATCCGTATTAATACTTAATACAGATGGATTGCCGAATTTTTGGTAGTTTTAAAACAACAGTTGTTATATATAAATTTTATAAACACAGTGCAGGCAAACTGTATCCTATATCACAAAGGAGTATATATAGTAAAGTGGAACCTATAGATAAGGATGTCAGTAATGTAGAAATCACAGTACCATGGGGTAAAGTTGCAGGTAAGTTTTTTAATAAATTAAATATAAATAGACGCGTGATAGATTATTTCATTTTGAAGGAAAGCTATGGGGTAGCGATAATAATAAGCAACCTATTTTGGCACTACACGGATGGCAAGATAATGCTGCTTCGTTTGATAAATTAATACCATCGATTAAGAAACATGGACCTATACTTGCGATAGATTTGCCTGGCCATGGCTTATCCTCTTGGTTACCTAAAGGACAAATTTACTTTGAGATCAATTATATATTGTTAATATGTAGATTGAAAAAATATTTTGGTTGGAAGAAAGTAAAATTGTTGTCGCATTCTTTAGGTGCTCAAATATCTTTCTCTTACGCTTCGCTATATCCAAACGAAACAAATTACGTGATAAGCATCGATCATTTAAAACCTCCTTCTACAATTATTAAAGTATATAATAAAAAATTATCAAAGGGCATTGAAAAATTTCTTATGGTAGAGGAAATGGAAAATAAACCACTTATCTATAAGAAAGAAGAACTTATAAAAAAATGGATTAATAGTTCTTATGATTCTTTAAATGCAAGTGCGTGCGAAATATTAATGACCAGAGGTGTCACAGAAATGCCAGATGGAACAGTCTATCTAAACAGAGATCCAAGATTAAGAATTCTTCCAGTTTATACTAATTGGTCTCACGAACAATTAAAAGAAATTACAAGATATATAAAATGTCCATATTTAGTTATACAATCTGACATAAAAACGCATATGGAAGATTTGAAATATTATTATGAAATTTTAGATATTTTAAGAAAAAGCAGCAGCGATTGTCAGTATCATTTAGTACCTGGTACACATCATATTCATCTTACTGATACGCAAGCAGTGGTAAAAGTTATTGATCCCTTTTTAGAAAAGTATAACCGATGAAAAAAAATGTTCATGTAGAATATAATACATAAAATATTAATAATTATTTAAAACTTAAATTATAAAAGGTTCACACTGTCATTATAATAATATATATATATATATATATATATATATATATATATATATATATATTTATTTTGTATATACATATATTGTAAAAACCATTCATGAAATTATTAATTGCAAATGAAAATGTTAAATATATATAACATATTATGAAGCGAAAGTACATAATATGTCAGCATTTACTAATGAATGATCGACAATAAAAGTATTTTTTCAACGAACGTCATTGAGTTTCAATATGAATTGTTGTTAAATCAAAAAAAAAATAAATAAATAAATAAATAAAAAAGAAAAAAAGCACCAAAGATCCTACAGGAATAATCACGAAAATTAATAAATTAAATTGCAGGATAGAATAACGCTATCGTTATCGGTTAAAAAATCAATTTGAATGTACCGCTCGTTAAATCGTCACGAGCAATGCCAAAATCATTACGAAATATTAAATCGACACAATCTAATGGCATTCGTAAATAAACACAAAGTCCACGGCTTAATTTTTCGTAAAGGAGTACGATTTATATTCAGTTTTTTTTTTTTTTTTTTTTTTTTAATCTTATCTTCTTTTATTTTTCCTTTCGATTCGATGAAAATTATGCAAATGTATACACGACGACGAAGGTACACGTTTTCGTAATCGGTCGTCCATAAGGAGAGTACGGTCGAGCTTTAATTTACGGTCGGGTTCGCTAGTCGCTCGATGAAAAAATAAATAAGGCGGTCGCGTGACTGAAAGGTGCCACGGATGGTCCGAAAAGAAGCGGGATAGTGGTCGGTTACGTCGAAATGAAAAACGTAATACGAATATGACAGTCTGATGATACGGTAGTAGCGAGCCGTGTGACAGCTCTACAACCCTGAACTTTTTCTCTTCCCTCCTCTCTCTCTCACACACACACACACACACACCACGCGCACGCACTCTCTCTCTCTCTCTCTCCCTCTTCCCTCTCTCTCTCTCACACACACACACACACACACACACACACACACACTCGCTGTCTATCTACCCGTGTTTTCTGTTACTCTATTCCACATCGTTCTGTACCGCGTAGCCGGACGGACGAAACCGAAGAGTATAGAGAGTATAGTCTCTTTGTTCGAATAGCATTTACGTTTTGTGATCATAGAAAAGAAAACCTATTGGAAAACTAGGATGACCGATCCGAAAAATGAGATGCACTACACGCCACCGACGTCGAAACAGACGAAACCTTTTCCGATTCGAGGTATCCCGCTTTTTTTCTCTCTCTCTCTCTCTTTCATTATTCTTTCTTTCCTTCTTTCTTTAACGTCGATATTTGGACGACGACGTCTTCATCTCGTATAACGTTAATTCGGGCACTTGACAAAAAGTATATACGATAGAAAATTAATAAGAAAGAAGGAAAAGAATTATCATTATAATTATTATTACTATTAATTAAATCCGATGTATATAACGCAAAACTTGTTCTTAAACCGTTCACCTTTTTTCTCTCTCCTCACACACCCTTACAACCATCTTTCTCTGCACTTATTCTCCCCCATCGGCTTCTCTTTCCTTCCCGTTTTTGCTTTGACAGTTCCGATCTCGCCTCTTTTGTGCGAAACATAACCTGCAAAAGGTACACGTTCGATCCACATATATACGCTCTTTCTCTCTCTGTTGTTTTTTTTCCGTCTTTCTTTCTCTTCCTTTTTATTTTCTCTCTCTCTCTCTCTCTCTCTCTTTCTATCTCTCTCTCTCTCTCTCTCTCTCTCTCTCTTTTAATACAATTCATTAGATATTCTTTGGTCACCATATAAAATCGATATATACGTTACGCGAGCGCGCACATTTTAACAAGATATTCGTCGAAAGAAAAGATTAAATTTTAAGACGCAAATACGCAAGGACATAGGGAAGTACGACGGAAGACGTAACGTAAATCGTACGTACGTATTTACATAGGTTGTATCGTAGAGAATAATAAAAGTTTGAAGGAGACAAAGAAAGAGAGAGAGAGAGAGAGAGGAAGTGAGGAAGAGAGAGAGGGAGAGAGATTGAGATAGAGCGAGAGAGAGAAAGAGAGAAAAATAAAGGATAGTAAAGGAAGAAGGCACGATCGGACTAAGACGATTGGCGAGAGGGGATAAAAGAAGAAGAATCGTTGGCACGACCTACGAAAACCCGATCGAATTCACCTCCAATCTCGTTTATTAAGCCGCGAGACGAGAGAGAAGGTAGGAAGTCGGCGTTTAAAATAGACGCGCTTTCGCGCCACGCTCCCATCGTCAAATTCAACGAGACGATTATTCCCGCAAAATTGTCGCTCGTAATATTAAACTCTTTTTTTTCTTTTTCTCCCGATCGATCGTTTTGGCTGGCCGTGCAAGCGTCCTACGGTAAATGTACATACATACAATACATACATAAATATCGTTTTTCTATCGTTATTCCCTTCGAAAGTTCAATCGATGCACGACGATCCCCTTTACTTTTCCTTTCGCGTAACCGTTCGTAGCTCCTTTTAAGAGGATCACAAGGAAAAGCCGAAAATTGGTGAACGTTGACGAACTTCGACGAATATTGTCGAATATTGTCGAATATTGTCGAATATTGTCGAATGTCGTCGAAAACGTTTCGATAGAGACGTCCGCGATGCGATATTGTTTTTTTTCTTTTCTTTTCTTTTTTTTTCTTACGTTTGAAAGTTACAACTATTAAATTATTCGTGCGTATGAAAAAGAAAAGAGAATATGAAATGGAAGGTTTTAATGAAACGGCATTGTCGTTAGTATATGAAATTTTACGTGTCAAGTTTTTCCTTTATTTCTATCTTTCTTTCTCGATCTTAATCTCAAGTATCCTTCAAGTATATCTGGTATTACGTCAACAATATGGTGTTAATTCGATCAATATTGTTTTATCAACCTATTCGATACGATAAGTAGATGTAATGGTATTTGCTAATTATTGGTATTATTTTATATACCCTATGTCATTGTGTTATACTTAAAAACGATGACGATCGTCGATGAGAATTTTAAAGTACTCTGATCGGGGCACTCGAGATTGTAATCTTCTCACAATGATATAAATTTTTCGTTATATTTGATCAGCCGATGATTCGATAGACGATTCTTTTTTTTTTGTCCACGGATAAAATACATTTGGGTAAATATTTATTAGTAATTATTTATAACGGTTTAAGCAGCTTTCTTTTTTTTCTTTTTTTACATCATATCATACGAAAGCGGGAAATAAACGATCGTTCGTTTTTCTATGAATCTTTCTAAGTTTCTTCATATGTATACATATATATATATATATATTATTTAAAGTTAATATTACTGTTACGTATCACGTCGTAAATTTGACGAAGATACTTTTGCAAACATTTGCACTGTAGGTTGTGACAAGTATCACGATAACAAATAAAAACAAATTATGAAAACGGATTTCTCGAGACATTTTTTTCACATTATTAGGATAAAAGCATTCCGTCGAGATGTGAGATCGTTTGTAAAGGTAAAGAAAAAAAGAAAAAAAGAAGAAAGAAAGAAAGAAAGAAAGAAAGAAAGAAAGAAAAAATAACGAGCTCTCCGTCAGATCATATTTTACTGTATCTTCGTAATACGAGTAGACCTCCTACGATTAATTATGCTAACGTAGCTCGGATGCAGATGAGCCCATGTATATTGAACGCGATAACATTGACGTCTAGCTTGACCGGATGAGCCTTGGAAAATTTATATCGTCGTTATTATTATCACTCGTTTTGTTGACTTACGCATATGGTAGTGTTTTATAAAAGAAGATAAGCAAGGAATTTGTTTTGTACGAAATCTTTGAAATTTCTTTTCCATTATCTTTCTCTTTTTATATTCTCAAAATTACTCGTTAAATATCGGAGAGATTTTCCGTTTGAAAGTGCGTGAAGATAAATTACGACCAAAAGAAAAAAGAAAAAAACCAGAAAGAAAGAAAAATTCCATGCGTTCCTTGTTTGTTTAATATTTTTCTAGGGGAACGAGCAAATTTCGTTAACAAGCCCCATGTAATAGCCATGGTGGGTTTGCCAGCTCGTGGCAAGACCTATATTTCGAAGAAGCTCTGCAGGTATCTCAATTGGATCGGAATAAACACGAAGGTCTTCAATCTCGGGGAGTATAGGAGGCATGCGACTACTGCCTATCAATGCCACGAATTTTTCCGTGCGGATAACATAAAAGCGATGGCGATAAGAACCCAATGTGCCATGGATGCATTGAACGACGTTTGCCGTTGGCTCGAAAGTGGCGACGGGGAGGTTGCCGTATTCGATGCCACCAATTCTACCGTAGATCGGCGCAGGATGATACGCGATATCGTTGTAGGAAAGATGGATTACAAATTATTCTTCGTCGAGTCCGTTTGCAATGATCCTGAAATAGTCGAGCAAAATATCATGGAGGTAAAACTTTTTTCTCTTTTCATTTGTTGAAACTTTTATACGTATATATATATATATATATATAGTGTGTGGTTATGAATATGATACATATTGATACATGCCACTTGTAGCAAATAGATTATTTTACAATTAAATGCTAAGAAAAATAAGTACATATAATAATAATAATAATAATAATAATAAAAGGAGATCGTATTATAGGTCGTAAAAAGAGTTAAAAGATAAGATAACTTTTTTTCCGATACCAAAATAACATTTATAATCGGTCGAATTTTTTTTTTTCTTTTAATCTCTCATTACGTGTCTCTCGTTCGTTAGGTCAAAGTCAGCAGTCCGGATTATGCGAATATGAACAAGGAAGAGGTTTTGGCCGATTTTATGTTGCGGATCGAACACTATAGGGAAAGATACGAGCCGTTGGACGAGGATTATGAGACCGATTTGTCCTTCATGAAAATCTATAACACCGGCGAAAAAGTGATAGTACACAAGCACGAGGGACACATACAGAGCAGGATCGTCTACTATTTGATGAACATACACATTGTACCTCGTACGATATATCTAACCAGGCATGGCGAGAGTATGATGAATCTGGAAGGTAGAATAGGAGGTGACTCGGATCTTAGTGAAAGAGGTTGGGAGTACGCCAGGGCATTAGCTACCTTCATTACCAGTCAGGATATTCAGGTTTATGTTATTTCAAGATTCAATTCATTATGCGTTAGAGTAACTCCGAGCGAACCTTCGATCGTCGAGTTATGCCACACCCAAAGCATTTTCTTCTTCTTTTTTTTTTTTTTTTTTTTTTCCTTATCGGATCAAAAAAAAAAAAAATCATTACGACAATGGGTGGAGATCGCTTGAGAACTCGTATTTTAAAGTAATTTTTTTCTTCATTTTTTTTTTGTTTTTTGTTTTTTTTTTTTTCTTACCCTCCCCCTTACGAGGAAGTCTGAAATAAAGAAAAATTTTGCTAGGCCTCAACCGAACCCCGGAGAAAACGAAATCGAGCAGAGCAGATCGAAGTGGGGGTAGGGGAAAGGGGCGGGGAGTATATCGAAAGTCGTCGTCGCAACATCTACTCGTATCCGTGACATTTCCTTTTCTAACTTTTAACCCCCGATGTATAAGATCGGTCGGTCAAATATACGATCTCGATACTTATTGTCCTGCAGGGTCTGAGGGTATGGACGAGCTGGTTGAAAAGGACGATACAGACGGCAGGGGACGTGGAAGCGCCACAGGAAAGATGGAAGGCCCTCAATGAGATCGATGCCGTATGTTCAGGACGTATAATCATTTGGTATCGCACTGACGATTCCGTATTATTATCTAAAACAATTTCTTAGCGATCGCGTTGCTAAAAACGCTCGCTCTCATGTCATTCTTGCCACTCGTAATGTTTATCCTTTTTCTTTTTTTTTTTTTTTTTTTTTTTTCGTTTTTTTTTTCCCGTTCTCTCTCTCTTCTCATCGTCAACCCGATCAGGGAATTTGCGAAGAGATGACCTACGCCGAGATCGCCGAGAAGTATCCGACTGATTTTGCTGCGAGGGATCAAAATAAATTCCCTTATCGTTATCCAAGAGGCGAGAGCTACGAGGATTTGGTGGCACGGTTGGAACCCGTGATAATGGAATTGGAAAGGCAGGGCAATGTTTTGGTCGTCAGCCATCAAGCGGTAATACGTTGTCTGCTCGCTTATTTCTTGGATAAAACTTCAGGTACGATTCTTCTTCTTCTTATTCTTCTTTTATATATATATATATATATATATATATATATATATATTTTTTATATATATATATATTTTATATATCTATATATATATATATTTTATATATATATATTTTTTTTTTATATATATATTTTTTTTTTATATATATATATTAAAAAAATATATATATATTATATATATTTTTTTATTTATATATATTTTTATATATATATATTTTATAAAATATATATATATATTTTAATATTTTATATATATATATTATTTTACCTTCGCTCGATTATAATTATAATTATAATAAAATAATTATAATTACTGTTTTTTTTGTTTTTTATAAATAATTATAATTATAATTATAATTATAATCGAGCGAAGGTAAAATAAATAATTAATATTATTATTATATTATAATTATAATTGCGGGGTGGCAATTCACCTCGCACCTCGTGCAACAAAATAATATTATTATAATAATAATATTATTATTATATTATAATTATAATTGCGGGGTGGCAATTCACCTCTTACCTCGTGCAACAAAATCAAAGAGCGTGCGAAACGCGTTCTATTTCTTGCATTTGTTTTATTCGCGAACGCGCGATCTTATATCCACACCGCGTAATATATTTTTAGACGTGGAAAAATTTCTACTCGTTTGATAATATTTTGTTTTTTGACTTTTGATCCTCGACGAGTCTGGTAAAAAAAGAAATACATATCAATGGATATATAATACGGTCACAGTGTTATTCTACTGTGTACGCGAGAAGTGCCTTTCGTAATAAGCCATGACTTAATGCTCCGATAAATAAATATCTATACGTATTTTTTTTTTTATTTACATAAAAAAATTTTTATTTTGCAAATTTTTATGTTGAAAATAAAACTTGCTTCGTTTTTTCTTTCTTTTTTTTTTTTTTTCTTCAAAAGTCGAACCGATAACGAAGTTTCTTAGTAAATGTTTCGCAAATTTTGATACGAAAGATCCTGAACTGTTTTTTTTCTTTTTTTTTTTTTTTTGCAAAAGTTGAACCGATAATGGAATTCTTTCATTGATTACAGAGGAACTGTCCTACATAAGCAAGTGCTTCGTAAAAATTTTGATTAGAAAGACCCTGAACTGTTTTTTTTTTGTCTTTTTTTTTTTTTTGTTCGAATGTCGAGGAGATAACGGAGTTATTACATTGATTACAGAGGAGCTACCGTACCTTCAGGTACCATTGCATACCATCATTAAACTGACACCCGTTGCATATGGTTGTAAAGTGGAACACATACGACTACCAATCGATGCGGTGGATACTCATCGACCAAAACCAAAGGTAGACCCGATTATAATAAAATTGTAACGAATGTTGTTTGTGTGTTTGTAATTGAGAGAGAGAGAGAGAGAGAGAGAGAGAGAGAGAGAGAGAGAGAGAGAGAGAGAGAGAGAGAGAGAGAGAGAGAAAGACTGAGAGAGTTGAAAATGAAAACGTCGGTTGCTTCGATCGTCGTGATTGACGAACAAAATTAAATTACGATATCTGTTCGTTGTCTCTATTTTTTTTTCTTTTTTTTTTCTTTTGTTTTCATTCTTTTTCTTTTGGAATACTGCGCCAATAAAAGATACCTTTATATTTATCTATGTATATATGTATATATATATGTATATATGTATATATGTATATATGTATATATACGTCTCCCTTTATATGGCTTATGTTTTAATATTCCCAGAGTGCCTGCCTGCCTGTTGTTTAGCGGTAGCGATTACAGAACGATTTATCAGTTTTTCCCGTTCGGAAAAAAACACTACGCTGGAGATCGCCCACGTTATTACTCCCCCACCCCCACACACCCCTCACCCCACCCCGAGCACCCCTTTGTCACTCTTTTCTTTTTTGGTATTTTCAATTTATATAAGCCCGACGACTATCCTCTGATATTCGATATTCGAATGGCTTTTTAAAAGGAACTAAAAATCACTCTCGCCGCATGCATTTTATTCAATTTTAAATGGCGTAATATTTTAGGGCTTAAGCGTTTGTTATTGTGATATCGTACATACTTTACGATTGTACTGTACACTAATGTAAAATATATCCAAAGACAATGATTATTTTATCAAACAAGCAGTTGACCATTGAGACCACCCCACCCGCCCCCACCTTTTTTTTTTTTTGTTTTCAAACCATCACCCGATCACCACGCTCCGACATACAAACTTTACCCAACCACCCCCTACCCCCTACCCCAAACGCTGCACCAACACCACCACCCCCTATGATACGCATCCATCAGAAACGTATGTCGAATTATTCGGTGAAGTTTCATAATTTCTTATTTTATCTAGCGTTATCTATCGCCAGTACTAAATATTATTATCACAAAGCTCAATCTTCGATCATCGAGCATCGCACTTTTAGAAAGTTATTGTGTAGCAAAAGGAACGTATTTAGAAAGTTTCATAGAAGGTCTATCTGTATCGACCTTAACGATAATAAAGTTTTTACGTTTAGAGAAATGGCGGATAGAGCGCTTTTGCTTCGTGTACGAGAATGCCTTGAGAGAGAGAGAAAGAAAACAAAAAAAAAACAAAAAAAAAAACAAAAAAAATCTTTTGACATGACGAAACGGAGCAGCTATCCTCCTCCTCCTCATCCTCCTCATCCTCATCCTCATCTTTCAATGCGAGATGATGTAATTGTATTCGCCGATGTAATACACGAAAGGGGTATACCTTTCTCGTTTTCTCTTTTCTTTTTTACCTTCTCTTCAAATATGCACGATGCATGTCGCTCCGATCATTTCTACGACGACGACGACGACGACGACGATGACGACGTCAGTGAGTGCCGAAGGGAGAAATATATATATATATATTTTTTTTTTCCCTCGTGTCTTTTTTTTTTTGTTTCCATATATAAAAATACCGAGACCATCGGATGATCTTATATTGTCTACGATCGATAAACTCGCTAGCCATTATACGGCTAGTACGGATAAAGAACAAAGATTAGGTTTATGACGATAATACCGTTGATAACAATAAAGTGATACAAAACGTGGGCCTTCTTTTTATTTTTTGTATTTTTTTTTTTTTTTTTGTATTTTTTTTTCCACTCTCTCACACACGTACACACACACACGTTCGTACGTTGGAGCCATTGATGGTCCATGTCTCTTTATTTATTCACCCATCCACTCACCCAATCACCCACCCCCAACCCCCACCACCATCACCACCACCATCACCACCGACATGACGCCCTGTAATCCCCGATGTAAAACTATTTTCAGATCCCAGGATATTTGGAAGATCGATTCAGAAGGAAAGGGAAAGTTCTACGCACGTGATAACGACCATTTTATAATGCAGCAAGATCCTAACTGCTCTACAATCGGTAATGACACGACAGAGACGCAGAGAGAGGGGGGAAAGAGAGAGAGAGAGAGAGAGAGAGAGAGAGAGAGAGAGAGAGAGAGGGAGTGATAAGAGAGAAAGAGAGAGAGAGAGAGAGAGAGGGAGGGAGGGAGGGAGGGTGGGAGGGTGGGTGGCGTTTAAGCGACACATTGTATAAGGCAGCTGGCTGCCCTGCTCTCCCATCATTGATGAATGATTATCGTCTCAACCGACTAATTTTTTTTCCTACTATTTCTTCTTCGGACGATTTACATCAAATAATTTCGGCGAATGTACCTAACGGTAATTAATTATATATATATATACATATATATATATATATATATATGTATATATGTATATATATATATTTATAATATATCTATACACACGTGCGAGCATGTTATACACGACGTACGTTACCGGAACAAACAAACACATTCAAACTCTCGGACTAATAGAAAGAGAGATAGAAAGAGAGAGAGAGAGAGAGAGAGAAGGAGACACTGTAATAAAGGAAGGTCTGCTCAGTCGATAATTATTATCAAGACTCGCGACAATTGGCCCCCTTCTTACTAGGCAATTTTTCGTGAGTTCAATCCTATTTAATGATATTTAAATACTGAGGAGTTCCTAGTAAATTCCTACATAGGGTTTTAGCACTATGTTTTTTTTATGAATATATTATATATATATATATAATATATATATATACATATATATATGTATATGTGGTGTCAACGTTCTTTCGATATTCGTCGTATTATTAACGTAATATGATCATAAATGTATAATTCTCTATCTAATGGAAAATAATTCTCTTGGTAATGGTCGGCGCAGCAATAATAATAATAATAATAATAATAATAAAGGACTATAATCATTCGAGAATTCTAAATCGTTTCTTGCCAAGGTAGGAACGGTAAATTATTCTAATAAATCACTGGCGAAACGGTGGCGTTACGTGGCTGCCGAATTAAAATAGGATCTAAATTTATTTAAGACGAGAAACGTTGACAATATTTGAAAGAACGTTTTATCCGAACCTCCTCTTTTACATTTTATGCAAAAATGTTTCAGAGAATGTTGATAAAAATATGCCTTATATATTAGCATTCCTTTAAATGATAATAATAACAATAATAATAATAATAATAATAATAATAATAATAATAATAATAATAATAATAATAATAATAATAATAATAAGTGACAAGTGATAATGCGAAAGTACTTAGAAAGATATTTGAAGTGAACGAGGAAAAAGGAAAAGCGACTAAAAAAAATTAATACTAATAATAATACTAATAATAATAATAATAATAATAATAATAATAATAATAATAATAATAATAATAATAATAGTGTGATGTAAAGTTCGAACGTAAGCGAGGGGTATGGTGCTTCCAAAAATTTACGATTGGGCAGGTCCGTTATATATAAAAAAAAAAAAAAAATAAATGTATATATACATATACACACACACACATACACACGATGATCGTAAAGCGCTTTAAAACTTTGTTGCATATAATAATATAGAAAAGGATGATAACGTTTCTATCCAAAACATCTTTCTTCTTTTTGGAAGATAGCGAAAATTCTTTCATTCCTCCAAGAATTTAATATAAATATTTAGCACGAGAAGGGTAAACTTTACGAGAGATAATTTTTTATTTTGATACGATAGTGTCGTTCTCCTTTTGTATATCAACTTTTATCCGTCTTAAAATTGAAATTAAGAAAGATGTTTAATGTCTTTAACGTTAAGCGGCTCACCCCCCGCCCCTCTTGTTATATTTCCATACAAACACACACACACATATATATATATATACATACATACATATATATATATATATATGCATGAATCGTGAGAAATACTAGGGCATTTTTACACAATCCTACTGTACATTCGTAAATAAATAGATAAAAAATGTAAAAGCATAAAGAGACAATGTCTCACGTGCGAACTGAGAAGCGAACAAGAAACTATGTTTTTATTATGAAACTCAATGAATAAACATAAATACATATTTTACGGGTATCGCAAATTTAAAATGCAGATACCCTTATTTTACTGATACGTACGTACGTATATACAAATACATATATATACATATACATATATATATATATATATATATATATATATATATATATATATATATATATATAAATACATAATTACATAAATACATAAATATATATGCATATGTAAGTATACATATAAAGAAACGCAGCGCTTTTTTAATCTCACACAGGCGTAACAGTTTTCTTAGATTTATACGGGAAAACTTATAGGCCAAAGATAATGCATAAACGATCTGTAGACCATTTAACTTTATTTTTTTTTCGTCATTTAAACGATACGCAAGAGCCCTTTAATTTATATTGTTAGAAGAAACTAAAAAAAGAAAAAAAAAAGAAGAAGTACGTTTTATCTCCCGCTTTACACGAATATTTTTTTTTCCAACGTATCACCGTGAATCGTATATTTGCGTTATGCCTCGCCAAAGTATATATTTACTCGCCCTTTCAAGCTATGTTACTTTTTTTTTGTCGTCGGAAGCAGTGCATTTCACAAAAAAAAAAAAGAAAAGAAAAGAAAAGAAAAGACAAAAAAAAATAAAACTGTTTCGAAGGGTGCGAAGTATAGTATATACATGAGTCCTACATGTAATTATATACATGTCATTTTTATCGATATTAAACCGTGACAAATCGGTTCGTCGTTTTTATTTCTTTTTTTTTTCCTTTTTTTTTTTTTTTTTTTTTTTTTAAGTTGCAACTAAATTAGATGTCAGTTTTAAACGAGCTTTTGTATCGTTTTAATGCTGTTATGTGTAATCTGTCACACGTTATTCGTCTTAAGTATTAAAATTGTAATCAATATATATATATATATATATATATATATATATATATATATATAAATATAGCATATCATAAAATAATTGTAGAAGAAGACAAATAAAAATACGAATTGTTACTTTCCGAATATGATTTAATATACGAATGTAATAAATATCACGTCATTGACCTCAGACAATGAATCAATCGTTCGAGGAATGATTTTGACCGATCGATCGATCGATCGATCCATCTTCATTATTTAAATTTTAAATTATTCCGAAATGAATATAAAAAAAAAAAAAAAAAATGATAATGATAATAAATAAAAATAAATAGATGTTTTTTATCGATCAAGGATAAGATGATGTCTGCGAGATTTATATTCCGAGCTTTGACCGTGTCGAGAGACGTGTATATATATTTTAAATAATTCCCATAGAACATGAGCAGAAAAATACATATCTTCGAAAAGTACATGCGAATTCTTTTCATTTATTATTATTTCTTTTCACGTATATATCCTTTAAATCGTCAGAATATTATAGGTTTTTTGAATTTTCTTCGATATATCGATCAAATGCAAATGATCGATATAATCGATGTTACGAAATAAATGAAATATTAATGGAGGTATAAGTAACGTTTAACCTTTTATCTACGAAAATTATTGCATAATATAAATATATATATATATATATATTAAAAGCACATGATTTCTTTTTTTTATGTTAATATTGTATGAAAGTTTTGATTTATTTTAATGAAATATTATGTATTTATTATTAAGTATATATATATATATATATATATATATATATATATATATATATATATATATAAATTTAATATTGAAATGAAATAAAATAAAAAAATTGTTTCATTCAAATGGCTAATAATTGTTCAAACAGAGAAAAGAATTTTATCATTTTTACAGATAAACAAACGAGGAATGCTATTAGACGTTCGTCCGTATCTAAATGGTTAAATAAATTTCCAGATTATATAGAGATAAAATATGTTGAAATGTATAGTTTAACGCACGCTTTATAGATGTATGTATGTATGTATATATATATCTGTGACTATGAAATTGTAAGATTTTCTGAATTTCTATATCGTTTGATTGCTCAACTCGACTGAATTATCTCATCTAGATCTTTCGATCTTCGTAATTAAACGATAACCAAAAGAAGAAAGAAAAAAGAAATAAAAGATACGATAATTTAGAAAGAAATTATACAAAGTAATCATATAGATAATCTATGCATGTTAATACTTCCTGTAATAAACAAACGTACATACATTAAACGTGAACAGATATAAAAATAAATTCGTTCTAAATGATTGCCTAAGTAAATGGTAATCAATATCTACAATGAGAATGACGCAAATACAAAGCGCTGCGCGATAGTAGTAGAGTTTGGTGACTGCCGCAATAAGTGGCATCATAGACCGTGTTAAGTTCGTCATCTAAATATCTCTTCTTTTAGTCTCTCTCCGCTTTAGTTTCCTTTCCGAGCGCGTGCGTTTGGCTTACACTATCCATCCACGTCTATCTGAGTGAACTATTAACTTTTTATCCTTCAACATGGCTACCGCCGAAAACTTCACTGTGTCAACAAGTATCGAAACGAAGAAACCGTGAGCGATTTACAAAAATATACTACTTCGCGTTTGGCAAGACTAGAAACTGCGAGAGTATGACACTCGTGGCTTTGCTATTCGATCTAAAACACGTACATATGCCGGTTATGCAATAACAAACTCTGATTACATTTTCGATTCGATTCCGTTGGTTGTATTACGAGTTCGATATCGAGCCTGCCCTTCGACCAATCGGAATGAATTAAGTAGGGAGACCGGCTGTCCTTTGATTGGTCGATGCAAAAGCGCGGGTTCTCGATCGTTTGAATTTTAACTTTTGACTTTGTCCTTTGCAACCGTAACGAATAGTTTTAAATCCTACTTTCTTTTTCTTTTTCTTTTTCTTTTTTTTTTTTTTTTTTGTTATCTCCATATATTCTCAGTTATTATCTGTTCGTTCGTTTGTCTTTTTTTTCTTCTAGACTCGGAGCGGAATTTGTAATAGGAGCAATTTCGGCCGCGGGTGCTGGATTGTTTACAAATCCGGCGGATGTTATTAAGATACGATTGCAGCTCCAAGGAGAACTCGAAGCCAGGGGAGCATACAAAAAGATATACAAAAATACGTTTCACGCCGCCTATCTAATAGCCAAACACGAAGGAATTTTAGCTTTACAATCTGGTATTGCACCGGCGTTATATTTTCAGGTCGTTCTAAACGGTATACGATTGGGTATTTATAACACAGCAACAAAGTATGGTTTCATACTGGACAGTAAAGGAAATACGGATATCCTGAAAACTGTGCTCATCACAGGATTGTCTGGTTGCTTGGGGGGCGTTCTCGGTAGTCCATTTTACTTGGTAATATATTGGAAATATGTGCAAAATTCAGCTCCTATATTTCTACGCTTATCGCATTAAAGTTAGTTGACACGATGATCAGCAAATAAAAAATAATAATCATTTTGAGATCACAATTGCTATCCCAATTTATATTCTTCTTTTTATTCCGTCACGATATCGTCTAACGTTCGTTCACAAAACGTATCTTATATGAATATATTTTAATCGATCAATGTCCCGATGCCAGGTCAAGACACAAATTCAAGCTCAATCGGCTCAATCTATTGCCGTTGGTTATCAGCACGGTCATACGGGAACTTTGTCGGCATTTATAAAACTTTGGAAGCAAGGTGGAATGGCCGCTCTATATCGCGGCTGGTACGCCAATATTCCTAGATTATTTATTGGATCGTCCACGCAGTTGACTACGTTCGGTTTGGTCTCGGATTTGTTACGTTCTTGGGATGTAAGTGTGTATTATTAGACGTTGTTAGATCCTTTATACGACGAAGTCGTGTCAGGTACGATGATTTTATTTTTTTCTTTTTGTACGTTTTCAGATACTTACAGACTGCCCGATAACATTAACTTTCGTTTCTTCGTTAATCGGTGGTTCGTGCGTGGCCAT
This sequence comes from Dolichovespula saxonica, assembly GCA_911387935.1. Lineage (NCBI taxonomy): Eukaryota > Metazoa > Arthropoda > Insecta > Hymenoptera > Vespidae > Dolichovespula > Dolichovespula saxonica. Next base: position 659,524 of record OU426999.1, read on the forward strand.
CACCATGCAACCTTTTGACGTATTGGCAACAAGATTGTACAATCAAAGTATGCGAATAAACGTACTCTCTTTCGTTCTATTATTTATATCGTATGGTTGATCATTCTTGTATTTTAAAGGAGCAACGAAAGGCGGTAAGGGCGAGCTCTACAATGGACTGTATGACGCTTTGGTTAAAATAATGCGAACGGAAGGCTTGTACGGATTATACAAAGGAACCTTCCCAACGTGGATGAGAATAGCGCCGCACACAGTTTTATGTTTAGTATTCTATAAGAAATTGGATCAATTGTACGACGATATAAGAACGTAAAAGGCTTATTAAATTTATAAAAATAATGATCCATTGTATTCGATACGATGAAATATGTAGACTGTATACACGTTTATGTAAATATATACAACGATTAAAATAAATTAAAATTATCTTTCGTCAAATATTACAACGTTATTCGTATATATATAAAACGAGTGTTCGTTTAAAATGATATTACGCATAGGCAAATCATGATTCCAACGAATTCACGACTGTGCTCCTTGTTAACTTTATCCGTAACGTCATTCCTTACGGAGTAAAGCATTTATAACGTTGATCATTTTATTTATTTACTTTTTCTTTTTCTTCGTTGATCGTCACGTTCAAATATCCTCTAGAAATTTAGTTATCTAACTCTTGGGCTTTGCATTTGGTCTTGATTTCAATCCTTGCGTAATGGACGCTGCAACGTCCATGGTACTTTTACCTCGTGTCTCTGGCAAATAGAATCTAAAAGCATGCAAAAATAAACTTTAATTAATATCCCGCATCCAAGTAAGAGTTGAAACGTTTAAATATGTTAAAACGGTGAAATATTATCGTGAAAGACAACAATTTTTCTTTTTTTTTTTTTTTTTTTTTTTATCAACTTACCCGACAAATTGCGCCAGAAGTATGATACATCCGGTAAAGATAAGGAAGGTGTAAGGGCCGATTAATTCCAACATCGTTGGAAATAACATTCCAACGATAAAATTACCACCCCAATTGCAAACGCTTCCGAGAGCCATTGCAACGGGTCTTGGACCAACGTCGAACAGTTCCGAACCAATAAAATAAGGTATCGGACCAAGGCCGATACCATAAAAGATGACATAAACAATTACCGCCACTATGCAGACCCATGGCATAAATGAAACTGTATGCTGTAACAATCAAGCAAATAATAATAATAATAATAATATTATTATTATTATATTAATTTAATAATAATTTAATTTTATAATATTATATTATTATATTAATATTATTATTATTATTATTTTATAATATATATATTAATAATAAATTAATTATTAATATTAATAAATTAATAATAAATTATAAATAATAATAATATTATTATTATTATTATTTTATAATATATATTAATAATAAATTATTAATATCAATAAATTAATAATAAATTATAAATGATATTATTATTATTATTATTATTATTATTTTATAATATATATATTAATAATAAATTAATTATTAATATTATATAATATATATATATTAATTAATTATAAATTAATTATAAATTAAATATTAATTAATTATTATTATTATATAATATATATATTAAAAAAAAAAAAAAAAAAAAAAAAAAAAAAAAAAAAAAAAAAATAATAATAATAATAATAATAATAATAATAATAATAATAATAATAGAAATCTCCACTTTTCTTTTCGCAAAGGTGTAAATAAGTTTCATGACGAACTTACGATTAAAGCTATGGATGTACATAAAACGATGAGACATCCGATACACAAATAACAACTACTCAACAAAACGATTCGTCTACGGAATAACGACATTACAGGAACAGATATCACAGCCATAGCGATATTAGCTAAGCCGGTTCCAAGAGTAGCATATTGTGATCCGGTACTTCCTAATCCTGCATCTTTAAATATCGAACTGGAGTAATAAAATACTGCGCTTATGCCAGTTAGTTGTTGGCCAAATTGAAGAGAGCATACTAGGAGTAAAGGTAATCTAACTGTAGGATCTTTTAATATACGACCTATCGTCCAATTGTCTGTAGACGATTTGGTCACGAATTCGTGTTGTAAACCAGCAACTTCGTTTTCTAATAACATAATATCCATATTACGTAGACGACTTAACTCTGAAATATAATTTTTTATATTACTGATTTATAACTGTTTCCTTTTTCTTTTTATTTTTTTTTTTTTTGTTTATCTTATCGTTGTCGTTAACCAAATTACTGACCTTTGAGGGCTTTACTTTGTTGTTCCTTAATTATATATAAATATTTTGGACTTTCTGGCAGTGCGAAGGTAAGGAAGAGCGCAATTGCACATAAAAGTGAAAATGCCGCCAGCATGATATGCCAATTTTCTTCGGTACCTAACATTGTATCAAGTCCTGCTATTTGTCCGAGAAAGACACCGCACGTGATCCCCAATTGACACAGTACTCCAACGGCACCTCTTAATCTAAGAGGTGCTATTTCTGTCATATACATCGGCAATAAACTCGTAGCTAATCCTCCCGACAGACCTGATGTAAAAAAAAAAAAAAATAAAAAAAAAAAGAAAAATATATTTTATTGGACCGTTAAGTATTTTTAAATATCGCGTGAAAATTATCCTTACCAACGATCAGTCTTCCCGCAAGCAACAATTCAATAGAATTTAATGCTGGCACAAGGAGAAAGAGTATAGCACCTAAGATTCCAAAAATATTTCCAATCATCAATGCTCCCTTTCTTCCGAATCTATCAGCTAACCAACTTGCTACCAAAGAACCAGTCACTCCGCCAATTAAAAATATTGACACTATGGTAGCCCATAGTATCATTACCTCATTGTGAGTCAATTGTATGTCGTATCTTTCGATAATACTTTGATTGCAAAAGTTCTGGATTATCTAAAATACAAAGATAATGATGATTATTTCCTTATTATTTCTATAACGCTCGAGTTATTAATTCAAACCTATTATAAGTAGTTTATTATAATAAATAATGATTATATAATACCGACCTCCGCAGGATTGTTTAATACACCTAAGTTGTATCCTGCTGGTAGCGCGGAACCCAGACAACACGTAGCTCCTGCCAAGACCAATAAAGTGGTCCATCTACCTGATCCGGGATCAATTTCATCTTCTTCTTTCTAAAAGTAATAATTAAGATTTATTATGATTTATTAATTACCGAACGCATTAGACGTTTATTTTCCATTTTAAGGACAACCTAAAATCATTTTTATTTCAATATAAAATCAAATAATAACATTTCTCATAAGAATCATACATAAAAATATAATAAAGAATGAAAGTAAATGGAAACTGTAATGTAATAGCAAAGATATTTCATTAAATATTTTACTAAGGGATTTTGCATTGAGAATACTTAAATATTTTCGTTACTTATGAATATATGAAAATATATTTTTAAAGATATTGATAATCTTTTATATGAATTCATAGATAACAAAAATATTCAGGTATTCCCTTTTAAATTTCCTGCTCTGTATATTCTTTTTAAAAATAATACGAAAGGACTGGTGAATTAATAAGTTTTCTTTTTGTTAGCAATATTATACTACAATATTATTAGCGACATTTCGTTACAAAATTACGATTTTAAGATATGAATCCCATTAAAAAAAAAAGAAACCAAAACCAATAAGAGGTTATGAGGAATGCATTAATAATTATATATTACATATATATTAGATATATAATTACTAATTAATTTGAAGGTTATTATGAATTACTTTTATAATTTCATATAGGACATGCATATATACACATATTAACAAAACAATTTCAATATCATTATGACGATTACAAAATTATATTACAATCGAAATTGAACAAAAATCATCTGACAAAGATTATGCAATTTACTCTTTAAGGGGGGGAGGCAAATATTTTTGGTTAAAAAACCTTCACCGATCCTTCTGCTTATAAAACTATGATGATATGAGAAACCAATAACCATACCGCTGGAATAAATAAGTATCACAAGCAATATGTAGAACCCTTGAAGACCAATCAGTGAGAGAAAATAGATAAGCCAGGGACGGTATGTTGGAACAAAACTCTAAAATACCACACATCGTAGAAATACCTGGAAACTAGTCAGATAGCCAATCATCCATTATCGTCATTATAATTCAATTGGCATTAATTAATTTCTTGCTTTTATACCTACCCTTCATTGATCTATTAATATTGAATCATTTTATTAAATAGCATCGAACGATCATAATTAAAATTACAATGACAATAAATGTATACTAGGCTTCACATAAAACATATTTTTCACCAATGAACTCAAACAAATTGTTACAAAAAAATTTCTTACAAAACAAATTTTTGACCAAGTTAATAATTAAAATTGTTTGGATTTAATTGGGTTTATATCGCGTTACTAACGATTTTTGCGTTTCGATTTCGCACTTTTTAACATTAATTATTACGTTACATAAGAAAAGAGAACTTTTTAATGATATCATGAATGATATCACTTATATTCAGATAGACGTTACCGATCGATTATAACGATCTTTAAGGTTAGAACAGATGAAACTATTTACGAAGATCATATAAATTTTATTCTTGATATTCTTATAAATGTAATAAATAGGCGTGCGTTTTGAACGCGAATGATGGGATATTTTCAGATTACTATTAAATGAATGAAAGCTTTCACGAGAGAGCAATACATATCATATATACATATATACATATATATATATATAACAATACTGTTTTAATTATTTCTAATATTGCAATTTATTTACTGTTTAATACTGAAATGCCAAGGTTCAAAGGAGATAAAGAGAAGCAATGATGCATATATATGTATATGAAATATTACAGTAACATTTATTCCAATTTTATAAAAGGAAAACTAATGAATACGATTATATAAAGCGTTTGATTTTAAAGGCATCATTGGGAAAAGAATAAATCTAAATTATCTGTGCGAAAGGTCAAACAGACCGATTGTGGTATCTAATGAAGAAAATTCAGAAAAGATAATTATCGTATCGCAATAGTGCATGTAAACAAAAAATCAAACTTGTTACTGTTTATATTTGTTTAAGACATTTATATAACGCGGGTATGTTTATCGATATGACATTTCTGGATTATAAAATATGGTAAATGACGTAAAGGAATTATCAGAGTATTTTTCGTTTAGATATATATCACAAATTGAAGTTCCAATTGTAAAAAAAAAAAAAAAAATAAAAAATGCCAAGCATATATCTTATAAGATGTTACAATACGTCAATAACGCAGGATGTTCATAGGAAAAGTTATAAAGAATTTTCAAAGCAGCGAGCGAGCAAAGACGATGATAAATTAATATCTCAATATGGGTAATAATCCAAAGTTAAATATCTCATCATTCAACAAATATTGAGAATATGAACACTCTATTAGGACGAAATTCACGAGAATATATAAAATAAAAAAAAAAAAAAATAATAAAAATTTTTGCAGGCTTATATATATGTATATAAATATATATTGTAAATATTAAACATCACAGTCCAAGTATTAATGAAGATTTTAACTTACAATTTTTTTCGATTCACCGCTAACTGGCGTGGCTTTCGACAGATCGATGCATAGCGCAGAAACGTCAGATTCTATAATTGATTATGTAAAATAATAAATTAAATTTCGCTCGACAAATCAAATTCATCGGATAATAATAAATAATTTCGTTTCTAAAATATAATACTCTCTCAACGATAATAACGATGACGATAATAACGATTATAATAATAACAATAATAATAATAATAATAATAATATTAATATTGTTCAAGAGCTACCTGACAGCATGTTTTAAAAAATAGAAAATGCTAAAAATGCCGGGTTAAACAAAAAAGCTAAGAGGGAAAGGTTAACGTTCTCTTAACGTATACGCGGCGCTACTGTCAAAAATAAATCGAAACAGTCGAAACAAACGGCACACAGGTGTCTACGTTTAAGGTTAGACCGTTTATGCGCTTGCATACCTGCATACATACGCATATATACGAGTAAACGTTTCTCCGTATATATATATATATATATATTTGATATTCTTCATTAATTTAAAAAAAACAAAAAAAAAACAAAACGAATGGATAATTAAGCCGATAACAATGGTATTACAAGTTTTACTTACGACATGACGATTTCAATTTACATTTAACGCGAGCAAATACTAACTTATTGTGTACTAATTCCACGATAAATCAATCACAACTGTAAAGATTTTTCGTTTTTAATGAAATCTTCGTAGGAGAAGACGGCTTATCTTATCGTACCATTAAACGAGGAAATGACGTGCGATTATTTGACGAAGCAGGATATACATAACTCGATGGGATATCGATATGCGACATTTATCGTTCTTTCTATATAAATTTGTCACTTTTTTTTTTCTTTCTTAAACCTTCACCTTCGTACCGTGATACTACTACTTTTATTCTAATCAACGTTAATCGATCGGCATTGAGAAGTTACGAATAAAGAATCGAATTAATATCGAAGACGATATTTTTAATATGATTACCGTCGCGAGTCGAACGTTCGAAGGAAAGTATCGTGCGAATATAAACAGAAAAACGAACAGCAAACAAAAGAAAAGAAGAACACATTATATATTACACGCGTTACGCACACGCTCGCTTTACTTGCGAGGTAATTTCTTTTTTTTTTCTTTCTAAACCGATAAGAGTGCTCGTGCGATCGTTCAAAAATTGCAGTATGAGACGTTTGCGTAAGTAACGAGTATGTGAGGAGGTAATATAAAAGAGAAGATACGATCGGAAAGTTAAAAATAATTATAATAAATCATCTTGACGCGTCAATCTCGTTAGAACGAATGAGAATGAGAAAGAGAGAGAAAATTGAATCGATTTAACTTACCTTGATTTTCTTCCGTCATTTCAGTCGTCCAAGAGTTACGATAATTCGGTCAATCCGATTAGAAAAAAAAAAAAAAAAATAAATAAATAAATAAATAAAGAAGAGAGAGGAAAGAAAAGAAGATATAAGTTTTAATAAGGCTTATTTTCTACGCAGAGACAGAGGTAGCTTTCGTTTAAACATCCAACCGCGTACTAAACCGAACGGAACGTGAGCTGGTGAACGTCCTTCGACGACAAAAGTACAAATACGGCAGCCAACAACGCTCTTGGTTGTGCCTACATCAGCCAAGTTATATCAACACACTCTCTATCAATTATAATATCTAAAGTTTTGTTGTCCCTATTTCTGTTTATAATTAATTATTAATCGTGTATGCGTAACGTTTGCGTCACACAAAATATACGAATATTTTTTAACGTGCGCGCATTTTACGATATCGCAAATAATAAGTACGTATATATGTCATCATAAATATCATCGATAATCAATCATAAATAAGTTTATTTATTATTTATCTCTTTATTCATTCAATCACTTCACTGTTTACGAGTCAATACAGATTTATTTTTTATCACTTTTTTTTTTGTTTTCCTTCGAAGAAAAAATATATACTCGTAGGAATATGTCAGATTATTATTCTAGCAGCCTTGAATGTACCAATAGTTTCGTTATTTTTTGTTCTCTTTTCTTTTAACACACCACTTAACGTAACGTAACGCAACGTTTTAATTACTCTTTACATATCACAAATAACCGCGTTGAAACACTTTTGAAAGAAGATATTGCGAAAGAGGGGACGCGTACAATTCGTTTACTATTTATTTAATGTCAAAGTTTTCTCAAGCGACACAATTGAAATATAAGGACGTCGAACGAATGAACGATTAATGAACGAACGAATATACGAATGAAATAAGGTGATGTGTCCCTTGGAAAAGTTTGCCAATTCGTTTGTTACCAATAATGTCGAATATCATGTCGATTAATAGTAACGTGCAATATTTGGATAAGAAAACAAAACAAAAAAAAAAAAAAGAAAAATGAAAAACAAAGACCGACTTTGGACTGTTACTAACGTTGCACGTTGAATAAAAATGTCGAGTTTATGGTAAAAAAACGTTTTAGCTTCAGCCAACGATGCTCTTTCTTCACGTACAATCCTCCATTCGTGGTTCACCTTGAACCAATCCACGATTTAATGCACCCAATATGGGATATTTCCCGCAGCCACAATTTCCCGAAAAATCGTCCAAATCGAGCGACCATATCGATCCCCCGCCGAGATTTAATTCCCTTATGAGATCGGCCTGTAAATAAAAAAATAAATAAATAAAAAAAAATGCCGACGTTAATATTTAGATCGACGAGTCTCCTATCCGCCGTTACCTTTTTGTATACATTCGACACGTCATCGTAACTGACCCATTGATCATCCTTCGTAGCATACGAGCCAACGCAACGTTCTGGATCTTTCGTCACGTTCCATTTAGCATTTCTCACGTTATCGCATATCTACGATCATGCGAAAAAAAAAAAAAAGGAATTAGAAAAAAAAATTAGAAAAAAACAAAACATATGTTACATAAAACTCGCATTTCGTAGACGGTACTGACGACAAAAATAAATCAATGTTACCATCCTATGGGATTAACGGCATTGTCTCATCCACATCGAGTATCAACGCGGTATTACTCACGATGACACCATAGATCTCGACGCCATGTCACGGCTGAGATACATACCTCGTAATAAGAAAGAAATCCCGGGACTTTCGTGAATTTCCCAGCACGTCCAGGTCCGTACGTCTTCAATGGAAACAACTCGGAATTTCCTTCGGCCAATTTTAACGCGTTTTCGGACAAAGTGAACGATTGTCCGTATGCCGGTATACCAAGGATAAGTTTATCCTTAGGCGCGCCCTTTTCGATCCAATATCTCAAACTCGATTCAACATTGATCAATCGATCCTCGTGAGACGAACAATGATACAACGGTGCCACGTGCCCAGTTTGACCCTCCCAATGACCGTGATAATCGTAGGTCATAACGTCGATCCAATCGAGATATTCGGATATTAACGGTACTTGGTAAGCAAGATCGATCACTTTTTTGCTAGACGAAACTGCGCCCGACAATAATAATCCGCGAGGTTTCAATGCCGTTTTAAGATCTCGTAGAAGCTCGACGTATGATAATTTATCGCTCTTCGGTCCACTGTTACAGTTCACCTGCAATACGTTTACAGTTTAACGTTCAAATTCACGTTTACCTTCGTAAAACACGACTTAATACGCGTCCTTCGAGTTAGAATGATTTACCTGCCAACATACTGGATATTCCCAGATTAAATCGATACCGTCGAATTTATATCCGTTCAAGAATTTAATCACGCTTTCGACGAATTTCCTTCTTTTGATCGAATCGCTCGCCATTTTGCTATACTTGTCGCCACGAGAATCCTTCCAACCACCTAAGGCTACGGATATCTTGACAGGATTCGTGGATCGAGAGTTAAAGAGTATCAAATCCCTAAGGAATTTTTCATCCTTCGCGTCCCAATAGTCCGGCATTTTGATCGTTAAATCATCGTCATCCAATATCGCGAAACCGTAGACGAGATGAGTGCAAAGATCGAAATCTAAATCCCGTGCAATAAATCTTTCCACGTTTTCTCTCTTCTGAGACCAACTCGTTACGTAACAAACGATCTTCTTCGAGTTATTCTCGCTAAGGGATGATGACACGAACTTGTCGCTCGTCTGAAAGGAAAGAAAGAAAAAAAAAAAAAAGAAAAAAGTGTACGAGGGTGATTTAATACGACCGTTGGAATTTCGAAATTGACACAATATTTACAAATAAATAAATAAATATACGATAATATATTTATGAATAAATAATAATAATATATATATATATATAATATAATAATAATACAATTATTAATAATAATAATAATTGTATTATTAATAATACAATTGTTCGTAGTTTGATGCAAATTGGAGTGTTGATGTGAGTTAAACGCGCTTACCTGACGTTGTCTTTGTCCCTTTTTACATTTACTATTTTCCGGCCAGTCGCATCGATTGTCGTTCCAGTAAAGCCCATTGGGGCAAGAACGCTCGGACAGTTTGCCGAAATTGCAGAGATAATACTTCGCACAATCATTCTTGTGCGGTAAGAACAATTTATCACCGCAATCGCCTAATGGCCCGATACCTATCGGTGGTGGACCAGCTATTATCTCAACGGTATCGTCTTCTTCGGAAGAAGCGTCCGATTCTTCGGTCGTCGTTGTCGTCGTCGTTGTCGTTGTCGTAGTTGCGGGTGGCAAATAGCTTGGCCAAGTCGTAGATGTGGATTCGGTCGGCCACCAAGTGCTCGGCGTTTGCGTTATCGATTGATCGATATCGATAGAATTGGATTCTACGCCGATGAAAAATATAAAATATTCTTTCCTATATCGTTGTCGTTATATTTCAAGATAAAAACAAAAAGGGAAGAGACCAAACCTGATACCACTGGACAAAGTGGACCTTCGGGATAATTTCTCAAAACTCTGTTCATAGTCCTTAACAAAGGACTGGGTTCGCAGCCGCACCTATTCTTGAAATCGTCCAAATCCAATGCCCAAATCATTCCACCCCCAAGATCAAGTTTTTTAATTAATTCTGCCTTGATCCTGATTTGTTTCGAATCGTCGAAGCTAACCCATTGGTCCCCGTAATAGGCATAGGGCCCTATGCGTCTCTGACTGTCCTGTACCACCGACCAACCTTTCTTTAAGGTTCTTTCACAGATCTGCGAAAGGATGGAAAATAAAAAGGATCGTATATTTGTGAGATGCCGATCGTGAAGATCGCGACGGTCTGATATTAATATGATTTACGATAATTGTCAGTATACGTACTTCGTAATAAGATAAGAAACCTCTCGCTCTCGTGGCTTCGCCAGCTTCTCCACCACCGTAAGTTGGTGCGTTCAATCCTCTTTGTGTCCTTTCCGCCAAAGAGAAGGATTGACCGTACATAGGTGCACCCATCACTAATTTTTTCGGAGGTACACCCTGTTCCAGCCAGTAATGAACCGAGAAGTTCTACGAAAAAAGAAAAAAAAAAACACACACACACACACACACACAAATGAAAAAAAGCAATGCTCGCGTTCCTGCAAAGATTTGCGATAAATTTTTATACGTTTATAGAAGGTAGAAAACGTACGGCGTTGAAAGTAGGTTCCCAATCACTTGGGAGTGCATACAACGGGGCCACGTGTCCGGTTTTCTTGTCCCACTGACCATGATAATCGTACGTCATGACGGATATCCAGTCTAAATATTTTGCTAAGGAAACTACGTCGTAGCCGGCATCGATGACCCGTTTACTTGGGGACACTGCTGCGGATAACAGTAGACCCTTCGGTTTAAATACTTTGCTCAAATCTTTTACCAAAAGAGCGAAACTTTCTTTGTCAGACTTTGGGCCCTTTTTGCAATCGACCTAAGGAATCATAACGCATACAAATATCACCTAATTCGCAACGATCACGATTGATTTATTCGATCGGGTTTATTTATATCGCTTTATATTTACCTGCCAACAAACGGGATATTCCCAATCTAAATCGAGTCCCTCGAAGCCGTATTTCTCGAGGAATTGTAAAACATGCGACGTGAACCTTTGCCTAGCGTTCGGTGAATTTACTAAACGACTGTATTTGTCACCCGCCGAATCATTCCATCCTCCGATAGCCAGCAACACTTTGATACCTTTCGATTTATAAGCTACCACCCTTTCGTAAAATTCTATAATAAAAAAAAAAAAAAAAAAAAAAAAAAAAAAAAAATAATTATTACGTAATAAAAAAGAAAAGAAAAGAAAATAAATAAATAAATAAATATATATTAATTTTTTGTCCAATATTCGAATAGAATGTATTTACTGTTATCAATGTCGGCCCAACTGTCGTGGGTCTTAATCGTTAAACTGGAACCATCGAGAACAGCGAAGCCGTAAATGATGTGCGTACACAGATCACCGTCTATATCCTCGGGAAGAAATTTTCCACCTTCTTGTCGATACCATGCCCAATTAGTGAAGTAACAAACGACTTTAAATCCTTTTCCATCGTCGGGTTTTGTCGAGGTGGTATGGACGGGCGCGTTAGTTTCAAAATCCATCGATGTCGTAGAAATAGGAGTCGAGGTGATCTCGGAAGTGATCGGTATCTTCCATTCTAGTTCGCTACCAACGGCTGGTGGCTCGATTGCTGTGTCAACGTCAAAGTGGAACGAACACGACGAATAAGGAAACGACATTGAGAAAATATTGTGATAAAAATAATAGAAATAAAAATAAAAATACTTACGTTGGTCGTGTCGATTCGGTGGGTCGGACAATACTTTTTGTAATGTATGCATCAACGGATGTGGACCTTCTTCGCATCGTCCTCTAAAATCGTCAAGATCCAACGCCCAGACCATTCCTCCACCGAGATTCATGTTTCTGACGAACTGCGCTTTCCTCCGTATCGAATCGACATCGTCGAAACTGACCCACTGACTACCCTTATAAGCGTACGGTCCCATTCTTTTTTCGGGATCCTGAACGACGGTCCAACCGTGATTACGAATTCGATTACAAATTTCGTAATACGCTAAAAATCCTGCGGCCCTAGTGAATTCGCCTGCATTACCGGCACTCGCCGGCACGTTCAAGCCAACTCCAGCTTTCGGATCGTTTATAGTGAAAGATTGACCGTACAATGGCATTCCTGATTAACGAACGATATCGGTTTTAAACGTTTATCGTTAAATAATTAACGTTTAACTTATACGCACGCTAACGAGTATCCTCACCCATGACTATACTCCTAGGCGGTGCACCTTTCGCGATCCAATAATTTATCGAGTAATTAGCATTGAAGTAATAAAATTCGTCGTCCGGATGCGAATACATCGGAGCAACGTGTCCGGTCTTCTTATCCCACTGTCCATGATAATCGTACGTCATGACTGCAATCCAATCCAAATATTTTGCTAAGGTTGGTACGTCGTAACCTTTGTCGATGACTTTTTTACTGGGTGAAACAGCGGCTGTTAATAAAAGTCCTTTACGTTTCAAACTGTTACTTAATTCCTTTACTAATAACGCGAAACTTTCTTTATCGGAGTCCGGCCCTTTCTTGCAATCCACCTGAATAATCGATCGCACATTAATTTAATCACGCGAGTCTGATATCGACGATAAGATTTTGACATACCTGCCAGCACACCGGATACTCCCAGTCCAAATCCAAACCGTCGAAGCCGTATTTTTCAATAAACTTAATAGCATGATCGATAAATTTCTTTCTCGATGCTGGATTATTTACCAAACGACTATACTTATCGCCAGCCGAATCGTTCCAACCTCCCAAAGCCAATAATACTTTCAAGCCGCGTTTCTTGTAAGCCGTAACACGTTCGTAGAATCCTAAAGGAAACGACGAAATTAATTGCAATTCTCTTTATTAGAAATAATATTTATCGTACTAATTATTCACGGAATAGATACTCGTTAACTTACGATTGTCATAGTCGGCCCAAGAATCGTGAGCCTTAATTATCAAATCGGAATAATCCAATACGGCAAATCCGTAAACAATGTGAGTACATAGAGTATGATCTATGTGCTCGGGTAAATATCGTCCTACGCCTCTGCGATACCATGCCCAATTCGTGAAATAACAAACGATCTATATTGGAACGAATACGATCGATGATTACCGACGTACAATTTACCGGTGATTGAATGATAATATTATAAAAGGAATGATAAACTTTACCTTAAAGTGTCCTGAAAGTGGCGAGACCTTGTCGGGATCTATTGCGGCGGGAGATAACGTAGTGGATTGACTCGTAGTTGTTGTCGTTTTTTTCGTTGTAGTCACCGTAGGCCTCTCGGTGATCGACGTGATAGTCGATCCAATTACGGGAGGAGGTTTTGTTACATCCTCCCTTTCGTCGATATCTTCTTGACAATTGGCTCTCGATGGCCAATCGCAAATACGACTATGCTTATTGAAATGCAATCCCGGTGCGCAACGAAAGATTTCTTGGCGGCCCCACAAACAAGCCCTGTAACTACCGCAATCCCCGGGTACGTGACTATAACTACCGGATATGCAGTTCTGCAACGAAAATAAGACAGATAATTTGTGATCCGTGTGTTAAATTTGTTCGACGTTATTTTGGAATATATTGGATGAACGCGTAATGAGTTTTATAAAATGAACACCTTCGTAACCGTATCCTTCGCTACGAGCAATGCGTTCTTCATTGGTTTCTCGTTGCATGGCTTTTTGTATGCCCAATCGCACATATTTCTTTCCTCGTTCCAATTTAATCCTGGACCGCATTGTTGCGAAACGAGATTCCCGTTAACGCAGACCAAAAAGTTTGTACAGGAATTCGGATAGGGATAGTATTGACCGTGCTCGCATTCTTTTCTCGGCTTTTCCGTCGACGTCGTCACGAAGTTCGGCCTTTTAGTCGTGTTCGGACGATGCATATTTGAAGTAGTCCATGCTGACGTTATCGTCGATGTTGGCCTTTGCGTCGACGAGATTGTCGTCCTTTTCGATGAACTCCAGATCGGTCTGTACGTTGTTGTGGTACCTTGGACAAATATTACAAATAAATTAACGATACAATAGCTGTGTGTGTGTGTGTGTGTGTGTCGTTGTTTATTCCTCATCGACTCGTGATCAGCACCATGTTTAAAGATTATATAGGATAGCGACATGCTCGTAGAGAATACGACGAAGATGATAAATGCTAAGCCGATATGGATTTTCATTTTTTTTCCTCGGTCGCATATGGAATATAGAGAAAAAAAAAAAAAAAAAAACGAACAAACAAAAGCTATGGAAGATATGAGACCCAACGAAATACTGAATATGGTCAGAAAATGTTAAGGATGATGCATTAAGAGGTTTTGTTTCTTTTTTTTTTTTTTCGCTCGAGGCTATAGTTGTAACACCGGTATAAAAATGTATACACAGCGAACACGTTTACTCGCTTCGGCATGCAGAATTCAAACAGGTTTGCGAGTTTTGCTTGCATGGTAACGGATGGGAGAGATTTTACGGGTGTTCCATCGAAAGATTGCGTCATTTTATGGAAGTAGAAAGATGACGAGTGATAATGGTTCTGCGATATCATTTAAAAAGCGACCTTGAACGATGATAAGTTAAATGGCTGATAATTTACGTTTGACGAGTATCCAGTGTATCGTTATTTTTCACGCAAGGTTTTTCTTTTTTCTTTTTTCACGGTTGCCATAAAGATCACGAAAACGAAAAGGACTTACTGATATCGGCTCGACATTTCGAAATCGATGGCCAGTCGCATATACCACGGGATTTGTCCCAGTGTAATCCGGGTGCACAGCGTTCTCGTTTCAATTCTTTGAGAACGCATCGATAATAACTTCCGCAATCGGCGGGATCAGGGATATATTGGCCCTCATTGCAGGATACAGGAGATATCGGGATGTTCTCCGTTGTACCAATCGTAGTAATGGCCGGTGGCAAATAACTTGGAGCCCTTAAAGCGATTAATAATACAAAATAATACGATCGAGGAATCGATTGTAAAATATATGTCGTTAAAGTTCTCGTTGAATATTGATTGGATACTACCATGTCACCGTTGACGTGCTCATCGTCGACGTCTCATGATGATGATGATGATGATGATGATGACTCGATGATACGGTAGGTTTCTGTGTCCAACTGGGTTGCGTCGTACTTGGTCTTTCCGTCCACGTTGGCCATGTCGTAAATTTGGTCGTTAAAGTCGACATTGGCTTTGTCGATGCTGGACCACCCTCTACGGCGTCGCTATGAGTCGTCATCGTTGGTTCCGGTGGGGTTACAGGTTCTTCCGGTCGTTTACAATCTTCCTTAATATCGTTTGGTATCGGTGTACGAGAACGACCTACGAACGAATATACGAGCTAACTACAATTTTCATTGATCGATAAAAAAATATAATAAATTTTTAACGTATCGTTTTTATGACCGACCCAATGCACGATTTATAGCCTTCAGTAGAGGGAAACTCTCAACGCAGCAACGATTTAAGAAATCGTCCAAATCGACGGTCCACATCGAGGCTCCGCCATAATCGTTTTTTAATATATATTCACCCTTCCGAAATACGCTCTTTCGATCCTCGTAGCCTACCCATTGATCCTTCTTATAAGCGCTTGGTCCTGAAATAACGCGAGCGACGAATCAACGATCAAAAATGTACGACAACGTATTCGAGGATTCAAAAGATTAAATAGACGATTGAATTTTACCTGATCCCACGTTCCAATCTTGCCTCTTGATTCTCTCACATATTTCGTAGTACGCCAACATTCCCGGTTGTTTCGTAAATTCTCCTGGTTGACCGGGCCCCGTAGCAGGATCACCGAGTCCAGTTTTACGAGAATCGGATAGACGATAGGCCTGACCGTACAAAGGTATTCCGATCAACAATTTCGATCTGTCGGCTCCAAGACGCACGAGATATTCCATCGTGAAGTTCTGAAAATAATCGTTTCGACCGTAAACGTAACGGCATTTTCGATGATCCCGATTATTCGTCTTATCAACGAAAACATTTTATTTTCCCCCTTACAACGTTGTAATATCTACGGCCGTTGTTATTATTAGTTTCGTACAAGGGTGCCAGATGACCGGTTTTCGTTTCCCAAGCGCCATGATAATCGTACGCCATTACAGAGGCAAAGTCTACAGACTTTGATATCTCCGCGATCTCGTAAGCCTGATCGATAACCTCCTTGTATCCCGACAAAGCTACGGCCAACGTGAGTCTCGGCGTTTGCTCGTCGAACTCCTCTCTTAATTCCCGTAGGAGCTTCGTGAAGTTCGGCTTGTCGGAATCCGGACCCTTCTTGCAATCGCTCTGCCAACATTTCGGATAATTCCATTCGATCGACAAACCGTCGAAGTTGTGTTTCTTCAAGAAATTTATCGTCGAGGCGACGAATTTCCTACGAGAGACATCGTTGCTTATCAATCGAGAATATTTGTCGCCTGAACTGTCGGTCCAACCACCAAGGGCCAATAGGATCCTGGTCCCTTTGATCGACGTCACCCGTTCGTAAAGACCTACAAAAGGTCAAAGGTCATCTTGTTGCATAACGATTTATGTTAAAAAAAAAAAAATCACCAACGATACCGACCGTTCTCTATGTCGGCCCAAGGATCAAAGGTCTGTATCGACAAGGTGTCGGGATTTAAACTGGCGAAAGCATAAATAACGTCGGTACACAAACGAGAATCCAAACGTTCCGGTACAAACTTCCCTTCAGGCTTTCTGTAAATCGCCCAGGATGTCACGTAACAAACGATTCTTGGACCTTTCGGAGTCAAACTTTCCATGTAATTCTCCATCCTCGGAACGTTCTTATCGACGGCTAAATTCATATCGCGTAAAACGATTTGATCGGTATAACCAGGTTTGCAAATTTTCGGATCGGTTTTGATGCAACGTCCTAACACGGGATCGAAGAGCCGTTTGGGACCGCAATAGCCGTGATACATTTTACCTTTGAAAAAGGGGTTAATCGTTGTAACGAATTTGTCGAATTAATTCGTCGCGTTCTTATCGAATTAATTGATCGTTATTACCTTTAACGCAAGAATAAAATCCCGAACAATTTTCCGGATCGGAGGAGAGACCATTTACGGAACATTTTTGAATCGGTGCACTCTCGTAAAGTCCCAGTGCATTCGTTGCGGTATTCAACATCGGCCACGGGTTACCGCAAATGCCCTGTGCAATTCGTAGGATGCGCGTCAATATCGTATCGTAAAAATTGTATTTTATTCACTCGACGTAATTGCGAATACCTGAAAATCATCGAGATCGAGGGACCACAGGGATATACCAGCGAGTCCGTTGGATCTAACGTATGCCACTTTAATCTTCATCGTTATTGGATCTTCGTATCCGATCCATTGATCTCCACGTTTCACGTATGGACCATCTTCGTCTCTCCCGGATATCCATGAGCCATCCTCCAATCGTTCGCATATCTGACTCGTAAACGTTAACGCGTACAAATGATAAATATTAACGAAAGGCGAAGAAGTATGATTAAAAAAAAAAAAAAAAAAATAAAAGAAAAGAAAAACAAATGTACGAATATGTCTCACTTCGTAATAAGCGAGTCTCCCGTTAGTTGCTCCCGTATATCGACCGGGATTTCCAGGTCCCAAAATTGGGGCACCGGCGTCCGTGAAGTTTCCAAATTTAAGCGTGTAACCATCACCGAAAATTGGCAAGGCCAATACGGTTTTCGATGCTTGTTCCGATCCAACACGTTCGAACCATTTGTCGATAGCACGAATTACGGATTTCAATGGTGACGGATGAAGAGCGAATTTATTCCTCATCGCGTCGACGTCGTTTCGCCAAGGTTTCAGTATCGTTAAATCGAAATTCGAAATGGTCTCTCGATCTACAGGATCCTCGGCTCTAAGAGCGATGCCCGAGATCAATCCTTCGTCGGCTAAATTCTTTTTCAATATTCTCGAAAAAATCTTCAAATCCGTGACAACGTTCGTTTGCCGGTTGTTTGAAGGGTGCCAATCTATCAGGACACCGTCTAAATCACGTAGCTCGATGAAACTCGTTATAGATCGTGAAATTCGTTCGTAATCGGCCTCGTTCGATTTATTTGATTCTAATATTTCCCCGGGAAGTACGATCGATATAAGAATACGTAATGCCGGATCTCTTCTACGAAGATCCACAACCGTCTTGTAACCACCTATCGAAAGGGACAACGATCAAAATCGATTTTGAAAGTCTAACGAGAATACTCGAAAATTCTTTCTAATCGAATCAATATTCGTCTAATTACCTTTGATTACGTCGTATTCGTAATTCCAGGGTATCACCTTGAAATCCGTATCTGTAAGAAAATAACGATATTCGATTAAATATGGATTGAGAAATGAAAATTAACGTCTCTGTTGTTCGTATTTGAATTATCGCCATTCGTTATTTACCCAAATTAGCTCCGGCATATATCAAGTGTGTACACTTGTGATCGGGCAAAGATCCAGGTAACAACGAGAACGGTTCAGTCCTAACTGCAGCTCGTGAATCAAAACGACATATCACTTTAGGATCGATAATTCGTTGAATTCTACCCAAAGTTGGGGGTGCGAGTGGTTCGATCCATATGGATTCGTGTTCAACCCCACCGAAGAAGGGTGCCTCTCGATGTTCTACGGCATCCCTAAGGGGTAATCTCTCCTCGACGATTCTGAAATACACGGCGTGCGGTGGTTAAAAAAAAAAGGACTGGTTTTCTTTTTTCATCGTCGACGAAACAATGAAAGAAGGTTCGATTTGCGATTGATCGTACGAACCTCGCCGAATGGCCATAGTTTTTCGAATCCTTACGGAGTTTGACGGTACTCGAAGGCAATGCTTCGACAGCGTCGCGAAGGGGAATCCTGTGGGATCCAAATTCGAAGTTTTCGTTCGATTGATCTCGAAAACGATCGAACTCGATGGTACTCGGTGGGCTCTCGACCGCGCCACGTTGAAAGCCAAATTCATTTACTATATTAGAATTGTCCTTGGTCGAGTTTAGAGAATTCCATGGTGGTCGTAAGATATCTCGCTTTGGTAGATCGTTTAACGGTCCCCCATTGGAAGTGCCGATCAGCAATAAAACGATTCCGATCAGCATCGTACCCTGAAATCGATATCCTTCGTTTCGAACGATTTATTTATTTATTTATTTATTTTTTTTTTTTATTATCGAAGATCGAGAATATCGACGTAGATCGGTACACGGCGTGCCGAGCGATGCAACGTATGAATTGAAAACAACACGCGCACGCGAAAAAGCTTGTTATTAAGCGTGGATGCCATGCATGCATGCGTGCGTGCGTGCGTGCGTGCGTGCGTGCATTCCCGATGCCAGCCAAACCTGTCTTCGTTTCGAGCTACGAGAAAAACGAACGAGGGGGAGAGAGAAAAAAAGAAAGAAAGAAAAGAAAGAGAGAATAAAAAAAAAAAAATAATACAGAAAATATCTCTGGGTAATGGGAAAACCGGTGATCGAGTTCGAGATCTACTAAAACCACGAGAGATATTTTTATACGTATGTAAATTCTTTTGCCGGTCGTCTATCGTTTTGCCTTTTCTTTTTTTGTTTTTTTTTTCTTTTTTTTTTTTTTTTGTTTTTTCTCTTTTTTTTTCCTTCGATCATCGCTAGGATCGATAAGATCGTACGACAAGGGTTGCGGCAAGTCGTCGTACCTATTGACGTGTTAATTAAAATTATATAGATAGATCATAACGCGAATAATATTATGTACTATAAATCATAATATAATTGATATAAATATCGTTCCATTAATTTTCCTTTCGATGTTTACGAATAAATAAACATATCACGAGTAGACGTGGGCCGATCTTATTCACCAATCTGAGTCACCGTGAATGGTAATATGTATTACAAATCGCACGTATTCGGAATATAAAAATATAGTGTTCCTTTTTCTTCGACCTTGACGGGGGAACGACCGTGGCAATTAGATTGATTGATATTGCTACTTCGAATGAGATGAGTACTATGACCGGTTGGTTAGTTAGAGGATACGGGAATCGAATCGGGATCTCTCTCTCTCTCTCTCTCTCTCTCTCTCTCTCTCTCTTCGCTGTTGTATTGCGGTTGTATTCGTGGTATGATCGATGACGTTTGAAATTTATGATCGGATACATATATTATATTTCATCGTGTTAAACGACAAATAAAATAATCGATTGGAATATCGTTTTGATTCGATGATCTCATAAATATTTATATTAATGTGTACTCGAGGTGATAATCCGATTAGATTCAATCCATACCTAACGTTTGTTTTTGTTTTTACTTTTCTTTTTTCTTTTTTCTTTTTTCTTACGACCGACGAAGAACATTTTTTCATATAACAAAATCTCTCGTAAAACTTTGCACCCGGAGAAAAAAAAAATATATATATTTATTTATTTATCATTTCGTGTTCTCTCTTTTTTCTTTCTTTCTTTCTTTCTTTTTTCTTTTTTCTTTTTTTTTTTCTCTTTAACTCAAGTAGAACGAAATTCATTTGCTCGTCACGATGGCTTTAAAGAAAAGTAAATCTCTTTCCGATCTATTGTACGACGTTAATGCAAGGCCATATGCACGAGGAAGACCTCTGGCATAATGCAAGTCGCATCTTTTCTTTCGTTCTATCAATGTCAAGACTCCTTATATGGAAATCGCCGTTTACCTCAATGCTAACAGTTTTAATAATAAACTTTAAATATTCATCGAAGGAAAAATAAAGAAATAGAGAGAGAGAGAGAGAGAGAAGATAAAGGCTAGCGACAAGATAAAGAGAATGACGAAAACAGCATGCAAGGTTCAATGATCGTTGTGAACGATGCATTGTTCGAAAAAAGAAAAGCAAATAAAGAAAAAGAAAAAAAAGAAGAAGAAGAAGAAGAAGAGAGGAAAGTAAAGGAAGAGGATGATACATTAGAAAGGTATTGAACTTATTATTAAAGCCAAGTGGAAAATCTAATCAGTAAAACTCTGTCGGGTTACGATAACGTTGTGTACTTAGTCCGACTAATATCTGACCGTTCGTTAATCGTACAAACGTACACGCGTACCACCTGAGTATGTACAATAACGATTTCACAGATTTTCGGTAAAGAAAACGTTTATGAAAAAAGAAAAGAAAAAAAAGTATTCTCTGTCGGGATACGATAACGTTATGTACTTGATCATACAAACGTATAGATATATTATTATATATATTCTTAGATATATATATATATATATATATATATATATATATATTTTATATATATTCTTAGATTTCGAAAACGAAAACGTTTATGAAAAATAAAAAAAAAAAAAGTATTCTCTGTCGGGATACGATAACGTTATGTACTTGATCATACAAACGTATAGATATATTATTATATATATATATTCTTAGATTTCTAAAACGAAAACGTTTATGAAAAAGAAAAGAGAACAGAAGGAAAGGAAACAAAAAGAAACAAAAAAAAAAAAAAAAAAAAAAGAAAAAAAGAATCGAAATAACATTAATAATATGGATTATTAATTCGGATTATCGAGAATTCGTTATGTATGTATGTTTCGTTACGTACGGGAGTAAGACTTCGTAAAGTCAGTCACTCTCTCTCTCTCTCTCTCTCTCTCTCTTTCTGGGATAGTTCGAGATGTTCCACTCTGTCGATTCTCTCGATCGACCAACCCTTAGAACGTTCGGGTCCGAAAATGTTTCGAGTAATTATCAAACGTTATTGTACGCGATTTGACAGCACTGAATCGAAGGAATCACTGAAAGTGATCGGTCTTTTCCTCCCCTTCTTCTTCCTCCTCCTCCTCCTCCTCCTCCTCCTCTTCCTCCTCCTCTTCTATGGCCGTTGTCAGTCGTTCGCGATGAATTTTAAAAGGCACCACAAGGAGGCCTGCGATATAGAGAGGACTAATCTGGACGCACGAATCTGGTATTCCGAAGGCGAGAGGACGACCATATATACCTACGCCATCGATAGCCCCTCGACCCGCACCCCTCTCTCTCTCTCTCTCTATCTCTCTCTATCTCTCTCTCTGTGGCATTGCTTCTTTGCGGTGTCCTTGACCACGGGAACGTGATCGCGCAGAGGCAGAGACCATCGGTGGCAACGACACCAAAGCCCCCGCTTCCTTGGCCAAGCCAAAGGGGTGCGAGAACTCCATTTGGAATTTGCTTGTTTGATTTGGACGTACCGAAGGTGTTGGAGGTGCTGGAGGTGATCCCACCTCCTTCGAAGAAAATACGAACGAGAAGCCTCTTCTCTCTCCCTCTTTTTTCTTTTTTCTTTCTATGGAATATTAGATCCGTTCGACAAATATATTTTTAAGAGGGTGCGTCGGAAAACAACTAAAGCCGATGAGTTTAAGAGATTAAAAAAAAAAAAAAAAAATAAAAAAAGAAAAAAATAGGGGAAAAAAATGTGATCGATGAGATCGATCCGAGTGACAGGATGAACGATTAAGTCGTTGTAAGGATATTTCGTTAAGCGATATTATTTCTTAGGGTTGATAAACGAGCGAGCTTTACTCGTAGTTTGGGTTTATCGCTTACGTTAATTACGTACCGAAAGTATCCTGAATTTTTTTTTTTTTTTGCTCGATCTTTCGAGGATTCTCGTGAATACCGGATCGTTAATTTGATGCTACGAGAAGATTTTATTTATCGTCGGATGATTTTCGTTTTTCGAGAATTCGATAAATCGAACTTGATCCTTCGTTATATTATTTCCATTTTGTAGTGTTCTTCTTCGATTTCTCCCTGAAAAATTTTTATTTTTTTTTATTTTTTTTTTTGGATTACGCCGTGAGTAGTAGTTGATTCGATAAGATCTTACAAAAGTACAGATATACATTGGGGAGGAGGATCCAGGATCGAGGATCGAGGATCGAGGATCGTTGCAATTTAATCATCGTATGCTCAGATCTCAAAAGAAATTTTCTTTCGGATCGTTCGATTATTCTCCTTCGATTATTCTTCCTTCTTAATTAATTAATTAATTAATTAATTAATTTATTTATTTATTTTCCTCCTTCCACGTTCTTTAGATTAAAAAAAGAAATAGATTTAGATCGGGCTAATAACGAATCTCTTCGGAATAATAATAATAAATGCATTTCGAAAGAATGTCAACGAATCCCCTTGAACTTGTATCGGTCCAAACAAACAAACAAACAAACAAATAAACGGAAACAATTTTCACCAGAAAACCAGAAAACTGCAGAAAGTTATTAATAGCACGAGGATGAGGAGCGCGAGACGGGGCTGCGAGGATGATCCTTGTTGTTATGTTTCCTCTCCGTTTTATATGCCGTTGAAAACGAGGATCTACCTTAAACGAATACGCACTGATTTTTTTGTAGATATTTCCTTCTTCTTTTTTTTCAATTTTTAATTTTTTCCTCGAGATAAATCAGTATCTTCGACGTTCGAACCTATCGAAAGCCAAATAATTATTTATAAACGATAATAAAAATATTTATATAACAAAAAATTAAATAGAAACGATAGATTGAATTTATATTTATATATATATAAATGTTTAAAAGTGTACATATTTGTTAATAATGATATATATAAAAAATAAAAAATAAAAAAGTAACGCAATCGACGTACCGTAATAGCTTTGGAATAACTTTTAACACGCGAGTCGTGACGACTCCATGATGAGTCCATTTCGTTCGGGTGTAGGGAGAGTTACAAAACTATACTCGATCTGTGTGGATAACGAATTAATAATATGCATTGAGATCGGTGACCTCAGGTTTACACGAAATCCACTTTGCTATTAGAACCGTCGCATCTTATTATGGAGCATTAGTAATGCGACGGTGATCCATTAACTGTTATAAAATACTGTGCGTGTGCGTGTTGTTCGGAGATTATCTTCCATTTTTATTTTATATATTTTTTTTTTTTCTTTTTTTAAGGACGGACAAGAGAACGCTATTAATCCAAGGACGACGAATGCGAACGCCAATACGTAATTCAAATGATCGTATTGTATAATAGCTTCGAGATTTCGGCAATACATTTGACACGTAAAAAAAAAAAAAAAAAAGAAAAAAAAGAAATCTTTCCATTTTTCTATTCTGTTGTAAATTAAGCGCTTACTCGTCCTTTCAAAGCCGTATCTTCCACCTAATAATGATATGCAGATGGAAAGATATGGGATAGGAAAAATGAGTTAGAAGATCGGATCGATGTTTTGGAGCTTATGAAAAATCGACCCATTAGAAAGCCGTACCTAATAGTTTGTATTTTGAACATAAAAAAGAAAAAAAAATATATATATATATATATATATATTTTTCATTTCTCATTCTTCCAAGAAACATTCCCAAAAGTTCAATGAAATCGAACAAAAGATTTGTCGATGAGATATATACATTCGCCGTACTTCGACGTTGCTAAGATCACTCTAATCCTCGCTGTGATCCGATCGTGTCTTCCACTTCCACTTTGGAGGGTTTTAAGAACGGTTCAAGGACAGGATGTCGAGCTAAGCAACTTTTCTGGTTCGTGGGTTAGTGACCCAGGTTCCCAACCCACGTTTCGGGATTTCTATCTCGCATTTGGACTCTCTCTCTCTCTCTCTCTCTCTCTCTCTCTCTCTCTTTATCTCTATCTCTTCCGTCCTCGCCCTTTCTAAGATCTTTTTTTTATTTTTATTTTATTGTTTCCTTCTTTCTTTTTTTTTTTTATTTAACATTCTCCTTTTATTACTCGCTCCTTTTTATTTTTTTTATTTTTTTCATACATATAGTATATATATATATATATATATATATATATATATATATATTGTCCCTTAAAAAGGAATAGAGTTGCCACGAGACAAAGGTCCTATATTTTTCCATCGCGAATAGAACGTATTTGACTAATGAATCCGATAGATAATCGAAAAAATAAGTTAACGACCCCATTAACGAATATTTCTACATACGTTTTAAAATTGTCGAAGATCGTCAGGTTGAATCAGGTCGTCGATCGTTCTTCTTAATTTATTGGTTTTATCATATCAAATATATACATATATATATATAACGAGATTGTCTACGTTAGCTAAATACTTTTAACGGAAGTAGCTTGGAATAATTTTTTAGAATAGTTTGGAACATTGGTAAGAATCCAAAAGTTAATGGATTTTCATTATTATATATATATATATATATATATATATATATATACATATTTTTTTTTTTTAACTTCTTACAACACATCTCAATTTTTCTATCCGTTGAAAACTATCGAAAATAAATCTGTTATGTGACGATAAAAATAAAAAAAATACCCTGCGATGTATCACATCGACGATATAAACCACCAACGAAGTAAATCGATTCAGTTACCTCATCGAAATGACAAATCTATATTTCTATAATCTGTCTTTAGCATTTGTCTTTAGCACGCGAAAGAGAAAAAATATTGGAAGAGCTCTAATGCATTTACGTAAAAACGTAGACGTCTTCGTCGTTCAGAAACAGGAGATTGTCTTGTCTCCAACGATGATAAGCAAGGAGCCACAGGACGACTGTCAGAAACAGAAAGAAAATTCAATGACGCTTGAACGAATCTGTTCGATATAAAAGGAGCTCGTTTTACGAGAACCTATAACATTGTCTTCTTATCCCTTCGACAATACACTCCAAGCAATTCTAAATTTTCTATTGTTCGTAAAAAGGTTGGTAGGTATATTTTTTTTTTTTTTTTTTTTTTCAAATATTTTACGCGAAGTCTCTGAAAGTATCATCGTCCTGACAAATCTTTTTTCGAATAATTAAAATCGTTCGATATAAAATAATGTTACCTGAAAGATCATTGTTCTCGTATCTCTCTTTTCTTTTTCGCTTATCAAAAAGAAGAAGGAAAAAATTTTTTTGCGAAAGATCATTCGTTCATTCCGTTACACCTGCTCGAGTCTACAAATTCTCGGTGGTTTTTTTTTTTCCAATAGAAAGAACCAAAAGCCAAGGGATAAACCATCATGAAGTTCTTATATATCCTCGTTCTCATGGTCGGAATTATCTATCAGATATTTGCCAGCATGGACGATACGGATGACAGAAACGGCGGCTACTCTATGAACGTTCCTTATGGAAGAGGATTGGTAAAATCTTTTTTCTATTTTCTTCTTATACGTTTAATCGATTAAAATAATTACGTCGGATAATCAATTTTATAGAAAGTATTTGAATCAATCGATATTAATTAACAGTGCACGAACGCGATCTATCAAATACAAAAGAAACTATGATCAAATTGTTTATCGTTTAAGAGATAAGATGTTTGTTACTTATTTTGTTTTTTTTTTTTTAACTCTCTATCTCTCTCTCTCTTTCTCTCTCCACAGGACAACGAACTGCAACTCGCTAGACTGTTAATGGCATCGCCAAGGTTTTACTATCCAAAACGTAATTCCGAGATAATCAATACCTTACTGGGTCTTCCAAAAAATATGAACAATGCTGGAAAATGAAATACTTGTGATATAATCGATTCGGATTATATTATTTATATGAATATGTATACGCGCTATCAATAAGTTTCAATTGCGAATTTTAAAATAATGCTTTGTTCTCCAAAGACACGATGAAAATCGAATATGTAAAGGAATTAAAATTCTTATTATTTTATTTCCAACGTATAACCGAGTTATATTATACTAGATTGGAAAGAAATAAATAAAAGAATGTGAAGAAATAATTTTCTTGACTCCGATCAATTTTTTGTTTGTTTGTATTTATTTTATTTTATTTTTTTTCCTTCCATTAGACATTCATTAATTTAATCGTATTTCCTACCTCTACATATATTTCCCAGATATATCTTCTTAAATGGATTGTGAATAATTAAAAGCGAAATCGTAGAGACAGACAATAATTTATCATAAATATCGCATTTACGATTATAGATATTTGCGATGATCCTAAGATAAGAAAAATCCACGTTAACATCTTCTTAATCTAGTAAATATATATGGGGGGGGGGGGGAACTTCGTGCGGGTACACCATTTAATATAATTTCACTTGTGTCTCGTAGGACTACATGTAAAATGAATAATTCGTTAAAACTTACGTACATTGTGATACGTTCTTTTCGCATAAATTTATATTATAAATGACACGTTACCTTGCAGTAAATAAGAAGTCTTAAATGGATATTAAAACGGCCTTGTTGTTTTTACGCAAATATAAAAAAATAATCATTTCGAATCGTCGAGAAACCATTAGATGGACACGGCGTACTCTGTTGCGCCATTATGTAAAAAAAAGACTCTGCACAATAAATGGTTAAACGCTATGAATCGATTATAAACAACCATATCGATCATTTGATAGTATTAATAAAATGTTTGAAAAACTCACAAAAATGGAGTGTCATCTTTGCTTCTTGTTATCTTTTTTACTCTCTCTTTCTTTCTTTCGTTTACCTTTTTAATGGAAATTACACTCCGATGTCCCCGACGAATTTATTTTGTATGTGTGTGAATATATATGTGTATATATATATATATATATACGTATACATCAAGAGATTATATATTAACTTTCGTATAAACAAAAAATTCGTCACTACTTTTAAAACTTTAAATGGAAACCACCCCCTACGGGTGGTTGTCTTCCACCATCCATCAATCCCATGTGAAAGCCCGAATTACTTAGATCAGCATCGTCACCATCACCCAACTGTTTGTATTCCTTTCCACCACTGGGAGGTTTTGGCGATGCGTTTGCAGTTCTTTGTCCCAATTCTGATTTGGCGGGCCACGTCGGAAACATTTCCGGTGCGATCGGTAATGGCGCTTCCGTGAAATATGGGTGTTTCAATGCATCTTCGGCTGTTATCCGTTGTTGAGGATCGTACGTTAAGAATCTA
This sequence comes from Dolichovespula saxonica, assembly GCA_911387935.1. Classification (NCBI taxonomy): domain Eukaryota; kingdom Metazoa; phylum Arthropoda; class Insecta; order Hymenoptera; family Vespidae; genus Dolichovespula; species Dolichovespula saxonica. The sequence goes on from OU426999.1 coordinate 687,994, forward strand.
AAAAAAAAAAAAAAAAAAAAAAAAAAGAAAAAAAAATGTATTAAAACAAAGTTAGGATCAATTCGTTTCATCGTACGATTATTTGTTCATAAAAAAAAAAGAAAAAGAAAAAGAAATGTGTTTAATGTTAATTACTTGTTCAATAATTCAATTCCTAGATCCGACAGGGACAAACTAAATCTTTGCCTTAAATTATTTACGGGATAGTGAGCAAATGGAATTTTTTGAACCATAGGCAATTTAGTGTATCCAGGCCAAATACGATCACTCGGCGTACCCAATTCCTTAAATATCCTGTTCAATTGATCTATTTCCGATTTTCCTGGAAATAGAGCTTCCATCCTCAGTAATTCCGCAAAAATACATCTGAAAAGGAATATTTTGATATAATCGATATTCCATGCTTCGTGGGTTTAGTTTTTTTTTTTTTTTTTTTTTTTTTTCCCCAGTAACATTTACATCCATCACAGTTAATATCATGAATATTAATATGCTTCATACCCTACGGACCACATATCAATCGGTGTACTGTATTCGCTCCCACCTAACAATAATTCTGGTGCTCTGTACCAAAGTGTCACTACAATTGGCGTGTATTGCCGCAATGGAGAACCATATTCCCGAGCTAAACCAAAATCACCGACTTTTAGAATACCTCGATGGCTTAATAATAAATTCGACGTTTTTAAATCGCGATGAAGAATCCAATTGTCGTGCAAGTGAGCTACCGCACGTAACAATTGTTGCATGAGACACTTAACTTCACCTGAAATAATAAAAAAATTTTTTTTCCATTGCCATCCAACAAAAAAAAAAAAAAAAAATACAATATATATATACACTTCAAAAGTTTAAATCTTATGTGCATTTATAGATATGCATGGTAAAAAAAGAAAAAGAAAAAAAGTTAATAAAATTTTACCTGGTATAAAGACTTGTTTCTTCTGCTTTATCGTTTCTATCAATGACTTTAGATCGTGCTCTACATAATCCATAACTATGAATATCTTATCCATATTACTACCGACGACTATCTCTCGGACAGTTACGATATTAGGATGCTGTGCCTTCAATAAAGTATTAATCTCTCTTAAACTCGTAATAGGAAAACCTTCCTTTTCTTTCTCCATTTTCAATCTTTTTAACGCAACGATCTCATCCGTTCGTTTGTCGCGTGCCCTGTATACGACACCATAAGTACCCTCCTCTATACGATTTAAGCATTGAAATTCCTCCACGCTCCTACAACCTACAAAAAAAAAAGAAAAAAAAGAAAATAAATAATAATAATAATAATAATATTCTTCTTTTACGGGATGAAGAAAATGGAGGAAATTATTGTTTTGTGATTACGGGCAATCGAATATACAACAAATAAAACCTTGGATGGCCGGTAAATATGGCGGTAATTCGGGTTCTTCGTTATTCTTTTCCTCCTCCTCCTCCTCCTCCTCCGCATTCTTGGCAGTACCATTGGGATCAACGTGACCGGGTGAATCCCCGTCCGAGTGATCAGACTTTGCCAATCTTTCTACCGACAATGGACTCGGATTATTATAATCAGATCCGTCGTTAGAATCACCGTTAGAGCCCTTGTTTGATTCGTTCGACTCGTCGTCCTCGTCGCTACTGGAATCCGATGAATCGGAGGAATGTCTGCCCGATGATCTCTCGTGTATGCTTCTTTGTCCGTCCGAGGAATGCCTTGACCTTGAAAAAAAAAAAAAAAAAAAAAAAAGAAGAAAGAAAAATAAAATTCGATCGAACGTCCAATTATTCGTGTTAATATTTGACATTGAACGACGTATGATTTGTCACGTGTCAACTCACTCGACCGATTTAGAACGTCCTTCGTCGGATTGCACCGGACTCGGGCTTTCGTCCGATAACTCAACGATTGATGGATCTTGATTAGTTTCAGGACTCAACGGTCGCTTCTCGCCTCGTTTCAATCTTCTCGCTTCCAATTCTAAACGCGAAACCTCTTTTCTCCTAGCCATTTCTCTATCCGCCTCCAATAATCTATTATTTTTGAGGGAAAAAAAAAAAAAAAAAAAAAAAAAAGAAAAAAAATAATTAATACTTTGGCAAAAAAATGAAGAAGTACAAACGAAAAGGAAAATTTTATAATTCGTCCTTATAACCTCTCTTTTCTAAGCTCTTGCTCGGTCATTTCCTTCGGCTCCTTCGGATGTATTTGTATCTCGTTGATCTCAATTTCATCGACTTCTATCTCCGTATTGCTCACAATTTCCATAGCCTCTCGTAATTGTTTCTCCCTGTGTTCCTTCTCCCGTTCTACCTTTTCCCTCTCCCTGTCACGGAATCTATCGTGCTTGTGAGACCTCTTGTGTCGCTTCTCGCTCCTCTCGGCTCTTTCAATCAATTCTGCTTCCGGATATGGCTCCTCCAAAACCCGAATTTGCCTGCGTTCCTCCATTCGAATGTCACGGCGACTACTTCCACCCTCGTCTATGACACGCATATCGCGACGTTCGCGCATTTCCTCTATTCTTACTTCCCTGCGATCGCGCGAATCACGAATCTCACGGGAATCCTCCAAACGTATTTCCCGCCTAGATTCAACTTTATATTCGCGCAATTCGCGAGGATCCTCCCTTCTTTCTCTTCTCTTATCCAACAATCTTGAAGAAAAATTACGAGGAAAGAATTAATGTCCGTTACATAAGAATAATGGGAATACAAATTTAAAAGAAAGAAAGAAAAAACAAAAGAATAAACCTTTCCCTTAAATCTTCTAATACTCTATCGCCCGTGGAACGTTCTTTTCGCTCGTGTCTCGATTCTCTATCCCTAGAATGGCTCTCCATTCTCTCCAATCGTTCCATTCTTTCTCTTTCTCTTTTAGAACCTTCAGATCTTTCCGATCTATCCAATGGATCCATGCCGTGTCTACGATGTCTATGTTTGTCCCTGTGTCTATCTTCTCCTCGGTCATGATGACGAGACTTGCGTTCTTTTTCCTCGCGACGATCCCTCCTTTCATTGTGTTTCTCCCTCCTATGAGAAGATCCTGATTTCCTATGTCTAATTACAGCCTGCGGTGGTTTTATATCTAAGGAATCAGCTGTATCCCCCCCATCTTCTTCTGAAAAACTATACCATGTGATGTTTTAATATATATATATATATATATATATATATATATATATATATTTTAATATATATATATATATATATATATATATATATATATATATATATGCATATTAACCGTATATGCCTTATATCTTTTGTTTTATTTTATTGACTAATATAATTGACATCAACAGACTATAAAAATTATATAAATAATCTGTATATAAGGTTTAAGATGTGAAAAAAAAAGAAGAAACAATCGACCGAATATTTTAATGGGCAGTTTAAGCCATACTAATTCTATTTTATGTACTTTTGTAACATCGAAATGTAATTACCTATAGAATCTCGGTAACATGAGAATTCCTTGGCATTACATACGTAACGCAATACGTTATCACTTAACACACTTTTCGAACCTTTTTATCAAGGAACGTACGTGAGTTATCGAAAATCTTAATATTCCATAAATATAAAAGAGGTTCGCATAAATCTTATAATTGGCAATCAAGCATAATAATATCCCTCCTTATTATAAAAATTTAATGCACTTGTATTAATCGCATATATTACGCGGGTCTTTACCGATCGATTATTCAACGGGGACTACAGCGACGCCATCGGGAAAACTTGGAACTAAAAAGTATCAATAGAAACTTTCAACGTGATGTAAATTTAACGAAAGTGTTGACCAAATTTTGTTAGGTTATTTCCTTCATTTTATTGCATTAGCGTTTTATTTATTTTTATCGTAAACGAACGGAATATATGATTTCATTCAACATTTTATTCGTACTTGCATAAACGTTCATGAAATATCTTAATACGACGCGATCATATTTATTTTTCTATAGATAACAACATTTGAAATAAGATAAATAGGAAATAGGTTGAGTCGAAATTGTTATTTTACTGTATAAATATAAAATATATAATAAATATTATAAAGCAATGAAGTATTATAAACTGCTTAAATTCTATTAACTTCGATAGATAAAACATCAGCAGCATGCTCGTGCGTGCTATACGAAGCAACTTTAAAATCACGAAATACTTTTGTGTGTGTATATATACATATATATATATATATTATTTATACTTATATTTATATATAAAATGCTCCAAAAGCATGTTTAACAAAATAAAATGTATGTAAAACGTAATATTCATGTGATGTATTCAGGCATGCAAGTCTATCAGGCAAGCAACATAACCTCACTTTATCATTTTAAGTTTACGATACCTGAAGTCATCCATATCTTTCGATGGACTTTTTTTGATTTCTCCGTCTTCACTTTGATTATCAACATCCATGTCCGCTCCGTCTTCTGACATATTTTTAACCTAAGACCTTTGACCTCACAACGCACTGAAAATACCGACGCCACTTTACAATATAAAGACGGTTAAATTTGGTTTAATTCATGGCGACATTATGGCCCTCTACCGTAGAACTGAGAAACTTTTCTTGATCCATTTCTCGAGATCCATTGAAACACCCACGAATTGGATTTACAACTTCTCGTACAACACGTGGTGCAATAAGGTTAATCAAGATTATCCAAATTTTTTAATCTATTTTTATACCCAAAAAATTTATATATATATATATATATATATTATAAATAAAAAGAAATATTACAAAATGGAATATGTCGAGAACTTTGATGCACCAACGCAAAGTAAAGCAATGATGTGAGTATATATTCAATTTTCTACTTTAAAATAAAAGAATAATTTAACAATAAATTAATTTTATAGTTTGTGTTGCGAATGTGGTTCTCAAATTGAACCGAACCCCGCTAACATGTGCGTAGCATGTTTGCGTACAAAAGTTGATATTACCGAAGGTATACCTAAACAGGTAACTCTTCAATTTTGCAAAGGATGTGAAAGGTAAATATTCTATTTGGAATTCCATATTTCGTAATTGTACCTAGCACGTGTAAACTTGTATATACGTATCTTGGGATAGATATTTACAGCCACCTATGGAATGGATACACGCGGCCTTAGAATCTAGAGAATTATTAGCATTATGTTTAAAAAAATTAAAAGGATTAAATCGTGTAAAGTTGATAGATGCTGGTTTCGTTTGGACGGAACCTCATTCAAAAAGATTAAAGGTAATTTCTCTATTGATTTTTTAATACAATTTAAAAGTCTTTATATGAAAGTTTTATGCACAAATTCTTTCTAGGTTAAATTAACGGTACATGCGGAAGTAATAGGAGGAACCGTTTTACAACAAATATTTGTCGTTGATTATATTGTGAATCATCAAATGTGCGACGATTGTCATCGTACGGAAGCAAAAGATTATTGGCGTGCATCTGTAAGTATTATGAAACGTCCCTTTTCGAAAGACTAACCATTATATAATAGTTATATAATAAGGTCAATAGTTTTGCCTTACTGTTTTTTATAAACTAATAAATAAAAAACGCTTTATTTAGGTACAAATTAGACAGAAGGGTATAAACAAGAAGACATTTTTTTACTTAGAACAGCTCATTTTAAAACACAAAGCTCACGAGCAAACTTTGGGTATAAAACCTATACATGGTAATTGAAAAATCACCTTTTATAATCGATGGATAATAACTAATCATTTTATAGATCATAGATTATAACTAATAATAAAAATATTCTGCCAATGATATAACGAAACAAGATATGTTATTTAATTTCCATATTAAATATTAATGTAAATTCATATAATAATTACAGAGGGATTAGATTTTTTCTATGCTAATGAAGCAGCAGCTAGAAAAATGGTTGACTTTTTGGTAACAGTTATACCTTGCCGTTATCAACATTCCAAAAAATTAATTTCACACGATATACATAGCAATATTTATAATTATAAATTTACGTACAGGTACATTTACATTGTTATTATTTATATAATTATATACTGTATAGGTTTATATATTTATTATCGATAAGAATTTTTCAGTGTAGAAATTGTTCCAATTTCCAAAGATAGCATAGTGTGCTTACCAAAAAAGTTAATGCATCAACTAGGTGGATTGAGTTCTATTTGTCTTGTTCATAAAATCACAAATTCCGTACATCTTATAGATGTTTCATCAGGACAAAGTACGTGATAGAGAAGTAACTTCTGTCACTAGATATACATTTATAAGTCTAATGCGAAGTAATACGATAATATAAATATTTGTTATCAGTTGCAGAAGTAAGTGCCACTGTATTTTGGAGGTATCCTTTTAACAGTATCTGCAATCCAAAGCAATTGATTGAGTATATAGTAATGGATATAGAACCCGTAAAAGATAAACATAAGAAAGTTTTTCCAGGTCAAGGAAGTATTTCGACCAAGGTACGTAAAATTCATTTTACTTTCACATCGATCAAATTACTTTTACATAATAGATCAATTTATGTATTTTTTTTTTTTTTCTTTTTTTTTTTTACATTAGCATGTTATATCCGACGTTTGGCTGGTCAAAGCTGCAGAACTGGGATTAGTCGATAATCCAATACATACTCGCACGCATCTAGGTCATATACTTAAGCCAGGAGATTCAGCGCTAGGGTAAATTCTCTCCCGCAATTACAAATTATTTATTTTTATATCGCATTAATATCAATTTGTATTATTATTTCAGATATGCCCTCGGTAATAGCAACATTAATGATGATAATTTTGATAAATTAGATGGCGATACGGTACCTGATATCATCCTAGTGAAGAAATTTTATGGAGTTGATAAAGCTGCACGTCGTAGAGCTAGAATATGGAAATTGAAACACATTGCTGACGACATTGTTAGCATGAGTACGGACAATAAGTATGTAATTTTTGTTATAAATATAAGTAGATTTTTATAAGGGCAATATTTTTTTTTTTTTTTTTTTATATATATTTAAGTCTCATTTTTGTTGTTTCAGTGCGTATAACGATTTCCTGGATGAATTAGAGGAGGATCCAGAAATGCGACAAAATATTAATATCTTTAGAGATTCCAAAAAGCACATACCTGTCGATACTAATGAAATCGATCCGAATATTCCACAAATTACGCTTGAGGAAATGCTCGATGACCTTGTGATTGATGACGATAACAGAATATGTCAGGTTTTAGAGTAAAGTAATAAAGATGTATCGTTTTATGTTTACTTTTTTTTTTTTTTTTGTATTTATAATAAAGTAATGTTAATTTAAAACTTGGTGAAAAAATTGTTGAATGTTAAATCGAGTAACTGTAGCGAATTGTTTCGACACGTTGATTTAATTCCAAATAATTTCAATATTGATGTAAGTGGGTAATTTTTAAATTTAAGATCGAATATTTGTTAAGAATCATTTCGAGATATTGATTTCATTCCGAATATGATTAATATTGATATAAGTGGGAAGATAAGTGATATAAATTAAATTAAGTGAAGTGCTTGAAGTACGTTTAATTTATATCTGGAAAAATAAATTTTATCACATATCTAAATATGCCACGTATAAGATCATGTTACTAAAAAGTAGGGATGATAAGTGGGTATTTATCTAGCGGATGAACCATTTTGTCATTGTACAGATAACTGTATTACTTTCTTAAATTAAACTGTTTAAAATAGATCAATATGCGATTTAATACCATATTATTTATTTTTTCTATATTCTCGCTTGTAAGTGGATTCAATAATGATATAAAAGGTAATATAAATTCGAGTTAATATTATATATATATATATATTTTTTTTTATTTCTTTTAATGATTACATTTTATCGTCCCAGTGTGTAGCTATTCAATATTTTCTATGAAGAGAACTATTTGATAATAATATTAATTGAAATTGTATTTATGCACGTATGTAAAAAATTTTGTAATTTTTTAAATCTCTCATTAAAAATGATAGATATCAATGTTACATCAGTGGTGGATAAAATTACCAAATGGGTAGACTCGGGGGAAGAAACAAAAGTATTTCAAGAATTAATTAAACTTTTGACTCTGCCAGATGAATTAAAATTTACTAATTGGAGAACTTTCACCGCCTTAAATGGTTTGGGTATTTGTACTATATGCAAATCATTTCTTCAAACTTTTATCAATTTTCGACGACGGGGTATGTCCGAAGATAATATTGCAAGGCACGCAATTAAATTATGTGTATTACTGAATTTTCAAACTGAAGGAGTTTGTACCGGTGTCGTCAAATTAAATCTGGTATGTGCGCGCTTTGTTATATATCACAAGATAAATACCGACACTTGTAATTATATTAACACTTTTTTTAGCCGATAATTATTTATATAATAGACTCGAAACCAGATATAAAAGCATCTGATATTTGTGGAATTGTTTTGGAATCTAAATCTTGTCCCTTTAATATTGAAAAGTACGAATGGACGATTCCTCTTGATCACATATCTACCGAAAACATTCCTTCGAAGGAAGAAAGTAATGAAACAATAAAAATTATACAAATAACTGATATTCATTATGATCCTAAATACGAGCCAAACGGCAACTCATTCTGCAATGAACCTACCTGTTGCCGCAAAGGACAAAATATTACAAACTCGAGCGACAAAACGGCTGGTTATTGGGGAGATTATAATAAATGCGATACTCCATGGCATTCGTTAGTAGATGCATTGGATCATATCAAAGCAACGCATCAGGTATGATCAGACAAAAGTATATTCCGATAAAAACAAATTAAACTCCTATTTTGTACGATAAATCACTGTTGAAAAAATTCTTATTTTCAGAATATCGATTATATTTACGTTACTGGAGATATAATAGATCATGGCGTTTGGGAAACTTCTAGGGAAGAAAATACACAAAATATTAATAAAAACTACGTCGAGATTTATGAACACTTTAAAAATATAACCGTTTATCCTATACTTGGTAATCACGAAGCTCATCCTATGAATCAGTGAGTTATTTGTACGATTGATATCATTTCAAATTTAATAACAAATCGTGATAGAAAAAAATGTACAATACGAACATCTCTTTTTTCCAGATATGCACCAAAAAATATTACGGACTATGAATTAAGTACGTTTTGGCTGTACAATCTGGTGGCAAATTTGTGGATCAGTTTTGGATGGCTACCAGAATCTACACGTGCTACTATCTTGCAAGGAGGATTTTATACGTTGTCACCTAGAAAAGGATTTAGAATCATAGCTCTGAACAGCAATGTTTGTTACTCTTATAACTGGTATGTAACGAGAGAAAGAGAGAGAGAGAGAGAGATAAAAAAAAGGAAAAAAGAAAAAAAGGAATTTTTTCTTTCCTTTGTTAAAACCATTGTTAATGCAGGAAAATTATTCTTTTAGGTGGTTATTGTATCAACACCAAGACCCATATGGCCAATTAAATTGGTTAGTGGAAACACTTACCCAAGCACAACAAAATAAAGAACTCGTACATATTTTAAGTCATATACCGCCTGGCGATAAAGATTGTCAATACATATGGAAAAGGGAATATTTGAAAATTATTAACAAATTTTCTCACATAATTGTCGCTCAATTCAATGGTCATACGCATAATGACGAATTACGTGCTATTTACAAAGACGAAGACGGAAAGAGTAATGTCAGTCACGTAGCATGGAATGGAGGTAGCGTTACAACTTACGTAAATTTGAATCCAAATTATAAGCTGTATACCATTGATAATAATACGCTCGTAAGTTTATATATTTAAATGGATAAAGTAATCGTAGTATATGATTCACAATGTAATATTTGTAAATTAATTCATCCTTACAGATGGTTAAAGATTTCGATAATTGGATGTACGATTTGGCATTAGCAAATGAACATCCAACACAACGGCCACAATGGTACAAATCATATTCGTTTAAGAATGAATATAATCTTAACGATTTGTCGCTAAATTCTATAAACGATTGGCTCGTAGATATGAAAAATAATACGGATACCTTAGATCGATATCATAAGTAAGACAGTACAAAATAACATGGCAGAACGATCGTTATTTAATGATTTTTCCTTTTTTTAATCTCTTTGATATTCGATGTACGTTCTTTTTCTTTTTTTTTTTTCTTTCAGGAACTTTTTTAAACGTGCTGCTCCAGCTTTGAAAAAACACTGTGATTTAAAGTGCAAGGAAAAATACATGAATAATATTATTGTTACCGTACCGCACTAATTATTATAACTTGAGTGTTATAAGGACTTTATTGCTGATGTTTATTATTCATCTTTGCAAAGAGAGCGCTTTGCGAAGTATATTAATGATGTATCTTAATTATAATGCATGATATATATATATATATATATATATATTTTGTCTAATAATTTATTTTGTAATAATTAGGAAGAATTTTATTATATATTATTCATTAAAATTAATCAATTAAAATAAAAATAAAAATTATTTCTATTACACTATAAATTTATAATCGTTCAATTTGAAAAACATCATATAATATTATCAACAAAATTATATACGGTCTTTGCAAATTTCTTTTATTACATATTTCCATATTTACAAACTATTATCTATATTTATATCTTTTAGTTCTAACCACTTTATCTGTGGATGTCTTAATATCTTCTGTGACGATATTTTATCTAAGTGGTTAATCTGTAAAATAAAAATTGACGGTATCATTTAATTTATATAATTTGGATGTCATTATAAAATGATAAGGAAATCTTCATTTTCAAATAATACTTAATAATTTAAAAAAAAAATTTAATTGAACTTGTTCACTATATTGAATAAATAATATATTTTAAATAAAATATCTACCTGTTTCCTAACATAAATTAATAATTTTTCTATGAGCTCTGGATTATTGCATTCTAAATTGAAAAATGTTTCCCATAATGCGCGTGCTAGTACTTTGTCATCAGACATTATACCTTCGTCATAAGAAAGTATAGCTGCATTGAATTGGTATGATAATTCCAGCTTTTGTTTTCTTCTTATACTTGGATTCATTTTCTAAGAATTGAATATGTTTGAATACTCGCAACTTACAAATAAGTCGAATAATAATTGAACAAAAATATTAATATTATATAATTCAAATATTTTCAACGTAAAAAATGATAGATTAAATCTTTACAAAAGGAATTTATCGTTTTGAAATATATGAATGATAAAAGGTATATGCGCATGTACACTTACTCCCAACTTTCTCGATCTTACTTCTATATCGTCCCACATCGCTTCCACTAAGATGTTTCTAGCTATTTTGCCATATTTCCCTTCTGCCATAAAACGTACCATCAACATCCATACATGTAATTCTGTTACTAAGAACCATGAAAAAAATGTGTCGGCCATGTTAAAATCTGTTTAACAAAAAACAGGTTCATCATATAAAATTGTTAGAAGATCTTAAAGCTTATACACAAATATATATATATATATATATGTCGATAATTAAAGGTAATAAAGGTACCTTTGTAAAATGTAGAATAGTCGATTTTATCTACAATATATTCATACTCTGAATAGGCGTATGTCTTTATTTTCTAGGAATAGTAAAATTTACAATTCACATAAATATCATTTAATAGTAAATAATCTTTCTGTAATAATCATAATTTTAATATACAACAATTTAATAAATAAATAAATGTTATAAACCTTTTTTATAAGATATTAAATTTATAAGAATTTAAAAATAGTTAAGTTTATCAATGAATTGTAACTTACGGCTCCTTCATAATCGATGAATTTTAATTTGTTTATTATCCATCTCAACATACCAGTCGGTTTCACTTTTTCGGCAGTAGAAGTATCGGTATTAGTTGTTGTATGAATAATTCTAGATGTGGGCCATTGCCATGCGCGTACAACTGATCCATACTCCAAATGTTTCACATTAACGTATTGTATATACTTTCTGTTTGTCAGTAGAGGTACTACGCACTAATCATTTGTTTTTCTTTTAATAAAATTATGTATTCATATTTACATATATATACACACATATACATAACTGGTGGTGTAATTTAATATACTCATATAAAATGTGTTTACTATAAATTCCATAAATACAGATAATAAGTTCTACCTAGGTTAGACCATAATTTATTGATAATATATAATAACTCACCTTAATAGACGAGAACGTCCTATTATATTGCATTATATTTTATTTATTTCAATGAAAAATCTTTATGTTGTTTTATTTCTATTTTCATTAAAAAATTAATCAAACTCATAGAATTTGTACGTACGTATAACTAAAGTGCTGCCCGTAAAAGTTTTGCCAAACGGTGAACACAAGAACTTCTACCGAAAATGGAGGTCACCCGATGATCGAATCCACAGATCGTGAGACCACATTTAGATATAATTTCTTTGCTATTTCTGCACGGAGCCGGTTGTTAGTCCTCAAAACAGGTAAACGTATTTCTTCTTTCACTAAACGAAACAAAAATCATCGAATGGAAATTGATTTTCTTGTTGTAAAATGCAGGAGAGACACTACACATTAGCTATTCTTCTACATCCTTATAACGATGAGAGACCATCGTATTATTTCGCCTTTTTTTCTTGGTACCCAATTATTAATCCCAAAAATATACATCAAGAAAATCATAATTATATTCGATCCATTGATCGGATACCATTTACAATATGAATTTTTTGATATGCTTTTTATTTTTTGAATATCATTAACTAAATATTTATAATATATATATATATTAAAAATATTAATTCACTTAAGTTGTAAATATATATTATAAATTATGATATATCATTTAGCAAGCATATACGAATTAAATTTATCATCAAATTTTATCTACAATAGGATTGATGTGAATTAGAATGTACTTAAAAGAAATTTATATATTATTCTTGGATCATATTGGAATAACTAAGATAAATCATATATTTCTTGGTACCTCATTATATTAAGTAAATATATTAAACCGTAATACAAGATATTCATATTAGATCATGTATTATTTTTTGCGAACTTAGTTTACAAATTATAACTGTACCTTTCTTTTTTCTGTGAACTTTTCCGGCGCGTCACATGGAGCGAAAATATTTCTTTTTCTTTTTTCCCACCATCGATATGAATATTAACTTTTATTGTTGGAAAGCCAAGTTTTAATAACCCAATTCGACATTATTTTCAGAAAATGAAGTCGATGAAAGCAAAGTCCAAAAATAAAAGAAATAGTACGAAGTATGGAAAAATTAAATTTGGTTCTAAGGAAACAAGTAATGTGATTACACCAGATTTATCGTCTTTAAGAAAACCAATTGATATAAGTGTTTCAAGATTGTTTCAAGTTTGCAAACTTCTTGAAAACGGTAGTGATGAGGTTAAAGCAATTTTAGCTTATGAATGCGATATTGTGTATGAGTGCCGTGTTTGCCGTAGTTTATTTAGAAGCCTCGTTAATTTCATATCTCACAAAAGAGTATTCTGCAAAGAAAAATTTAATATTGCTTTAAATAAAAATATTCTTATCGACGAGGATGAGGTTAGTGCAATAGCGATATATCTGTCTATTCATTAATAGTTGAAGTCAATATCGATTTATTTAATGAAACTTATAGGTATATACCAAAGGTTCGTTTATACGTTTACATATACCAGAGCAAGAGGTAGTGAAGGAAAATCGTAATAATGATAGAATCCTTAGAAGTCAAGCGAATAAAGTGGAACAGAAGAAAGATCTTACTGCTATAATAGATATGCTTCAAAAAAAGCAAAGATGTGATAATCATAATTTACAAGAAATGGAACAAAATAAGAGTCACGAGAATGTTAATATTCTCGATTCAAATAAAGCTAACATGCAATATGATATTGACAAGCCAGATGTTTCCATTGTTTATCAAAACGATTCAAATGAAACAAAGGTAAATTTAATCCAACCATAATTAAATATATTTTGTATTATTAATAATGAATTACCTTATTCTCGTTTATGTGGAAAAGTACAGCGGGTATGGATTCTACACACAACGCGACCATATATTTATATTAAATTATAAATATACCGTTGTCACTAATTGATTCCATTTTTAGACAATAAACTTCCAAAGTATGTTAAATCAAAATATTGGAATATTAGGACCCAATGGACAACTTTTAGAAAAAAAGGATGTATGCGAAGATAACAATTTGATCCCATGTTTGGCAAATGACGAATATAATGAATTTGGCATTGACCAATTGTCTAATACGAATTTGATTTGTTCTATATGTGGGTACATTCTTTTACTTATTAATCATTTGTATTTTTACTTAATTAACGTGTATTTGTCAGATATTAATATATGTACGTACGGTTATACGCAGGCAATGCGAAGTTTTCCAGCAAAAAGACTTTAACATTTCACATGAAAACATTACATACGTCTCATCGTACATGTTATCCATGCCCATGCTGTCCTAGTACGTTTGTGAATACATGGAGTGTATATCGCCATCTCTTTAAAAGTATTTAAAACATAATATATATATAAAATTTTATTCTATCTTGTAAACTTGATAATTGTTAAACCGCACGCGTGAACATTTTTTGCAGTTCACAGAATGTCAAACGAACAGGTACGGAAGTTGAGAATACAGATTCAAGAGAAAGCATTTCGTAAGGAAATTATACAATCGGATTATACGGAGCAAGATAATGCGGTTAACAGATCTATCGAAATAATAGACTTGCATGGATCTAATGAAACTCGCGTACGTACTTTTATAATCTAGCATTTATATCGCGCTATTCGACATCACGCAAAAATATTTACATGAAATATTTGATCCTATGGATTTTTATGTTTACCGGTATATTGTATTTTAGGAATGGATGAATCATTTGGAAACCGATTCGGAGCTTCAAAGATGCGGTGGATGTGGTAAGAAATTTGATAGGAAGGCTGCATTATTATCGCATTCGCAACATTGTCAGAAACGAATTGCCGCATATAACGAGTCTATGAGTAAAGAAAAAAAGACGGCGAAGACTTCACCAGAAACACAAACAAATAGTAACACCCTATATATCGTTCCTGTCATGTCAGATAGTTCTCCCGATAACTCTGAATTAAATGAAACGTCTATTCGTGTAGAGAACATAACTAGCCTAACAGATGCAGATTGGAATATGATCGGCAGTGATCAAATTGATGTCGGTGAAAATATCGAAGTAGTTGATGTTACGTCAAATGTAAACGTATCTACGAATGAAGAATCATTTAATAACGACACGAACAAAGATTCGTCTCCGTCTAGCAAAACTTCGGATAGTCCGGAAATTGTGTATACATCCGAAAAAGTTGCCGTTAAAAATAATGGAAATAAGAAAAGGAAAGTAATAGTGGACAATCAGCTGAAGGTATTAAATGATATTATTGGTGAGTATTATATCCTTTTATCCATAAATTTGTCCGCTTAAGCTTTGACCCATTTGCATCATAATCTAGTTGTTTATACGATAGAAAAAGAAACAAATTCTTTTTTTGGCGATAACAAAGTCCAATTTTTCCAACTTTTTCGAACGATGAAAGTGAGCTAAAGCTTACTGTAGAATATGCGTGTAAATTATATCATTTAATTATAATTGCAATTAAAATTATTGCAATAGTTAATTGTTATTTATCAAATATATGTTATATATATATATATATATATATATATATATATATATACATATATATGACATATATTATTGCTGTAGGAACGACCTCAAATGATCCAAAAGATAATATTAGTTCAACCGTGAATCAATCTACTGAACTAAGAAACCAAGTCGATCACACAACAATAATGGAAAATAAAATAGCTACCATTGCAAATCTTCGAAAGTTACAGTGTCTTCCATGTAAAAGGAAATTTACATCAATGACGAACTTACGCAGACACATGGCCATTCATATCGGTTGGAATCGTTATCGTTGCAAGCTATGTAACTTCAAATGTTTCGTAAAATACGATTGCGTTGCTCATTGTAATAAAGTGCATAACGCTCAAAATAATCGTATAGCTATAACAGATATGGTCGCAGAAATACCACAGAATGAATATACGTGCAATGAAGAAGATATTGTCATTGATGTAACCAATATGGAAGAAAATGTAAACGAATTGAATTCAATTAGTTCTTCCAGTTCTTCAAGTAGATGTAAAACAAAGAATGCGATGACGGTAGATAAAAGTCATAAGAAAGTAGGAAATACGAGTGTTGGCAATACAAAAACCGGTGGTAATAAAGACGTACCTTCCTCGGGTGATGAAGGCGATAACGTTTCTATTACAGTCAACAATGAAAACAACAACACATCAAAATGTAGTAAAAACAGTGAGTGCAATCATACCCGTACGCTGGACAGTGACCCTGATCTTAAGAGAATGGTTATGGAGGTCATTTTTGGCACGCCCGATGAATGTCCCTCAAAAAAACCGGAAACAACAGGAACATCAAGGGTTACGAATGATACAAATTCTGATAAGAAAAGTGATAACAATGAAAGTAAAACAGATTCTGAAACTAAAGATTGGAGCGATAATTCTAATTCTTCCATATCGCCAGGTAGTTTAAAGCCACAACGTCCTATACGTAATCGTATTAAACCGGTGAATAAAGATTTCATTTATGATCTGAAGGAAGCCGCTTTTCGCAAAGAAACCATCGTTACTAAGGGTGGATCGTATAAAACGTTAAATAAGAAATTGTTACAACGTTTAAACAATGGCGAAGAAAATTCTGACGTACCAGTGGAACAACGATCGTCGAAAGATGCTGTTGTACCGCTCGAACAAGATAATAACGCGGATAGATTAGAGGTTAAAACAAAATCGATAAATTTGAAACCCTCGGTAAAAATTCCGCGCGTTCCACATTTTATGGATAAAGATGAAATCACAATACTGGAAGAAAAGTCAAAATAAAAAAAAATTTTATTCTTATCGCGAATTCGAATTAATTAAGTCGAGATCATTCTCTCTCTTTTTTTTTTTTTTTTTTTCAATTTAGAGTTATGATATATTTTCGTAATATCTTAAAGTACATTGAATTTATTTACATTCAAAAATATTAACTTTTAAGAAATAACAGATAAGTTTTACTCATCGTTATGCATGTACAATAAATATAAGCGCTACTATGTGAAAAAAAAAAATGCTGTTATATGTTTCAAGTACTCTAAATGTCAATATATAACATTAAATTCTTGTGACAATTATCAATCATGCATAAACTTTAATGTATACTCGTGTTTCGAATTATAGAGCAACTACGCTCTTATTAATAAGAAAGTAAAGATTACGTACAAATGTAAAGGAAAATAAATTGATGTCATAGCTCTTATGATATTATTGATTTTTTAATATAAATACATACACATAAATATATATATATATATATGTATATATGTGTGTATACAAACACATACACGCAGCAGACACACACACACATATATATATATATAATAATAATAATAATAATTTTTCGACATTTATTTTCATTGGATTTTAAGGATTAACGAGAGGAAAAGCATTTAATTCCCGGCAAAGTTCGCGGGGAGATGCGCGCGCATTCGCGGCTGCGCAGAACAGCGACGCGAGGGAAGCCTTCCGATTGGTCGATGAAGCTAGTGGAGGGGGTAACGGCTCGGGTCGCAAAGGGGAACGCTCGCCGGTCGGCGGACGGGCACAAATGCGCGACGAACGGCGCCGAACGCGGATCGAAACGTTTTTTTTTTTTATCGAGCCGTATTAAACGAGAATTCAACGCGCGGTGTTATATAGTGTAATAAATACCAAACGCGGCACAAATGCCGCTTGCAAATCGTACACGTCCGTGTTATTAACTTTTAAGTGAATAATAATCGTCTATAATATATCGACGAAGTGTATATCGGAAGTGTATACTTATACGTGTGTATTTATCGTGATTGGTGTAAGAAAGAACGAAGAGAAAAGGAAGCTGGACCAAACCTCCTCGTAGATTTTTACGTCTCTCTCTTTCTCTCCTTCTCCTTCTCTCTATCTCTCTCTCTCTCTCCTCTCCTCTCCTCTCCTCTCCTCTCCCTCCTCTCCCTCTCTCTCTCTCTCTTTCTCTCTACTTTCTTAACGTGAGTATAGATTATCTTTTTTCTCTACTTTTATTATACGCACACAAGTTAATTTTTTCGATTGTACACACACTCCGTTCGTTAATTTATCGTCCCGAAAAATGTACGCTAGCTCGCTCGTTCCACGTTCGAAAGACGACGACGCATTCGTCGATTTCTACGAGCTAATGTTTTTTTTTTGTTTTCTCTCTCTCTCTCTCTCTCCCATCGTAAAAATATCTAATTCGTCTCAACGTCAATAATATTATCGATACAGAACGATCGTCGTGATTGTACGAAAGGCTTTTTTTTTGCGATTAAATCCGATGGATTCGAAGGAACGAAATAAAATACAACGAGAGACAATTCTTCATGCATCCTGTTTATATATAATATATATATATATATATATATATATATATATATATATATATATATATCGGAATCATCGATTGAGAATCACTTTGTCGCGTTCGTTAACATTTAATTTCGAAGATAATTCGGACATGTTTTAGATAAAAAGATATTATCATTGAAAAATAAAGAAACGTATTATTACGAAATGGTGATTATTTAACGCGTGCTTGCGTGCGTTTGGTCCGGAAAACAAAACAAATAGTTACGGTACTGTGATCGAAGATCGTCGTCGAAAACCTGGCGTCTCATTCCATTTTGGGCGATGTCGTACGTCAATCTTTCCTACTGTTCGTCCTTTTTTCTTTTGTTCTTTTTTTTGTTCCCTTTCTTCTACCTCTTCTTCTTCCTCTTCTTCTTCTTCATCTTCTTCTTGTTATGACCTTTTCTTACGAGATACGATATTACATGTAAACATCTTAGCGATTGAGAATAACGCGCTGTTGAACGTGTACGACGCGTAGTTATTGAGATACGGCAAAAAAAGGCGGGAGAATGTTTACAAACGTTTGAAACACGTTTTGAATCTTCCTTCATCTTTCATCATCATCGTCATCGTCATCGTCATCGTCATCGTCGTCATTATTATTATTATTATTATTATTATTATTATCGTCGTTGTTATTTTTTTTCCTTCGATAATTTTGGTTCTTTTTTTTTTTTAAACGTTAAAATAAAAATTCCTTCTAACGAAATCGTTATTCCCAATGAAAGTATCGCAATGAGTTAAGATCCTTTTTCGATTAGAACAAAACGAATTTTTACGTAAGCAAGTAAGAATTCTACGCCCTTGACAAAACGGGAATGCAGCCGCAGCCGTCCCGCGTGTAGGCTTAGGTATGCGTAACCTATCTTTTTACACGATCGGAAAGGTGGATTTCATCCGAAGTGGTTGGCAGATCTCTGTGAAAACCAAATCTTAATTCGATTAAAGTTATCTAATTAATACATATTTAACGGGATGCCGTTTATTTCTTTCTTTTCTTTTCTTTTCTTTTTTTTTTTCTCAATGTCGGCCGAGATTCCATCTTGTTATTGGACATTATCGCGGATATATGCACGGACACATATTTGAATTACGATTAAATTATCTTTAATGATTCGCGACAAATTTGAAATTAAAAAAAAAAAAAGAAAAAAGAGTAGTAGAAAAGTATGTAGGTCGTTTTTAAGATTATATTTTATTATTATATTTTATTAAGATTGTATTTTATTTTTATTATATTTTTAATAGATACATACATATATATATATATATATATAAATGTATGTGTATGTATTTATATTTAATAATAAAAAAATAAATTTAATAATAAGTAAATAAATACATAATAATAATATATGTATGTATTTATATTTAATAGATACATACATATATGTATATAAAAAAAATACATACATATATTATTATTATGCATTTGTTTACTCATTATTAAATTTATTTTTTTTATTATTAAATATAAATACATGCACATGTATTTGTAAATACATACATATATACGTGTGTATTTATTCGATTTTAATATGTATCGTGTACGTAGGTCGTTTTTAAGATTTTTTTTTATATACACATGCGTATTTATTTATTCGATTTTAATATGTATCGTGTACATCGTTTTTAAGATTTATATATATATATATATATATATGGCAGACGATAAAAAAATTATTTCGCAATTACAATGCATAAGAAACGCATAATGTATAGAAGACGCACGCACGCGTTCTTCGTTATGGCCCTTAGAATTACGATCTGTACGACGCAGAGCAACCTGTTTCTCTTTTACGTGCGTAAGAATTGAAACTAACACGCGGAGCTACACGGAAGGGCACAGTAGTTCTCTCTTTTAAGGCTTCACGAACGAAGGAGGAAAAGGTTACGAGAGACACGATCGTCCAGGTATCATCAAACTTGCGTTCATAACTTGTTGCATTTACAGATCGCTCAACCTTATATATATACATATATGTCTTCGAAATTTTTTTACACGATTTTAAAACCGAATGTTTAATAGTACGACGTAGCTTTTTTTTCCCCTCTCTATTTCCCCTTTTCGTTTTTATTTATTTTTTTTTTTTAAAAAGAAAAAAAATCTGTGACGTTCGTTCGAACGAATCCGATCGATTTCGTTAATTAAATCGAATCGATTTTCGATTTGAAGATAGATTTTCTGAAAAAAAAAAAAAAAAAAAAAAAAAAAAAGAAAAAGAAGGTAATTGTAATCGCGTTCAAAAGTGTTCTCGTTAAAATCGCGAATTATTTCGTTAATTATAGGGAATTTCTGTACGGTTAGCGTTGATTGGTTTAACCGTATAACGAGTATTATCCCGTTCCGCGTTAATAGAGAATTAGTAAACGTGTGTAATGTATCCTATCACGTGCCAGGGACCGTTTGAAAAAGAACGGTTTATATTTTCTAGCTGACCACTTCAAGTTAATG
>OU426999.1:713994-723994 GCA_911387935.1 Dolichovespula saxonica
CTATCAATCTCAATCTCTCTCTACTTCATTCTCTTTCTCTCTTTTGCTCTCGTTCACGAAACAAAATAAATAAATAAAAAAAAGAGGCCGACTTCTCTTATCCCGACATATGCATCACGACCACATTCCTACTGCGTTTCTGTAGTCAGTAGTCAGCAGCAGGCAGGCAAGGCAGGTAGTCAGGCAAGGCAGGCAAGGCAGCCAAGGCAGGCAAGGCAGGTAGTCAGGCATTGCCTCGGGTATCTCCCGTAAGACTCTTATTTCCTTCTTTTTTTTTCTTTTTTTTTTCTTTTTTTTAATTCCTTTTTCCTCTCTCTCTCTCTCTCTCTCTCTCTCTCTCTCTCTCTCTCTCTCTCTCTCTCTCTCCTTATTTTCATCGTTCCCATTGCACCTGCTTACACGGGCTTGTATTTGTTCAGCGCCGCATCCTTATTATCATCTCGGCGCACGAAGAAAGTATCATCGACCGTTTAATTTAAGGGACGGGATGAGGAGGACTACGTAAGAGAGAGAGAGAGAGAGAGAGAAAGAGAGAGAGAGAGAGAGAGAGAGAGAGAGAGAGAGAGAGAGATTGAGAACTTTTCGTTTTATTTTTCTTGTCGTCGTCGTCGTTGTTTTTTCATTTTTTTTTTTTTTTTCATTTTTTTCGTCGATTCGCTACGCAACACACGCGATGACGAACGCGTTACGCAAGAGCTTGGGGGGGGGGAGGTAAGGTAGATTAGGGGAGTGGAGAGGGGAGAGGGGAGAGGTGAGGAGCAAATTCGCATAGTAAGTTTTATTAATTACAGATCATGGATATCTCTTCTCTAATGGGCCATTGTATTGTGAGAACGAGTGCCATAACTCGGCATGTGCGAGGCGTACGAGTTCTTCACCCTCCCCCCACCACTCTTCCTACCTATCAACAACAACCCACTAACACTCTCTAACGTATAAACATATACCGTAGGAATATAAAGCCATCTTCTCTCTCTCTCTCTCTCTCTCTCTCTCTTCATTCCTCTCCCCTCTCCTCTCTCTCACCTAATCGTTAAAACGATCTAACGATACCCGAAGAGAGGTGAGTCTCGATCGTGTCTTCTCCATTTATCGTCGTCCATTATTTTCAACTACATTTCTTCGACGTATTTATAAAACTCACTTTCTCTATTTTATTTATCATCTCGAGAATTGAGCGGGGGAGGAGGATGACGATTAGGAGGAGGAGGAGGAGAGGAGGAGGGGAAACGATCAACTAGAGAGAGAGAGAGAGAGAGAGAGAGAGAGAGATAGAGAGAGAGAGATAATCTCATTCTTCGCAAACGATCATCGCTAGAACGATGCTCGGTGGATAGAAAATTGGTTATCGTGCGCAACGGGCATCGATCGACTTGAACAAATAAAAATAAAAATAACAAGAAAAAGAAAGGAAAAAATAAGGAAAGATAAAAACTTAATAATATGATCGAGAGAATAGGAGAACAACGATCCTCGATAAAAAAAAAAAAAGAAAAAAAAAGGAAAAAAAAGAAAACATGGTCGGTGTAGACGATGTATCTAATCTTATCCATCCATCTGCGTTCTCACAATTTTCTAAGTATCTTCGTATTTATCTATCCCATCCCTTTCCCTTTCTCTGGTTCTTATCGCGTCTATTTTTCTTTTTCTTTTTCTTTTCTTTTCTTTTCTTTTATTTTTCTCGATATAGACGAATTTAACGTTGCAACGCTCGAGTTTTACAATCACCGACACAACCACCTCCCGCGCGACCGAGGTTTTAACGTCACATAAATTTTCTCACTCTCATTCGTTCCAACTCTGCGAGTTCTTTCTTTATTTATTTCTTTCTTTCTTTCTTTCTATCATTTAAAAGAGAGAAACGAGTAGAGCCAGCCCGACCAGCCAACCATCCAGCGAGCCAGCCAAGAAAAGGGCCTTTAGACTTCTATGTTCTTCGTTCTTATGTCACGCATGAGAGAACAGCTTGTTCTATGTATAACACACACACACACACACACACACACACACAGAGATCAGACACACGGACAGACCGATACACAAGAGTAATCGCATTTAACTCGATGAAAAATTCTATTTAATAACATATGCATACACGTTTTATATACATACATACATACATACATACATATATATATATATATATATATATATATATATATATATATATATATACACACACACACATGCTCACGTTTTTATGTATGCCTATAGAAAAATTCTGACTAAGAAATTCCAGGGATTCTAATAACGCGTCTTAGGTATATAGAACAATTTTCAAAAAAAATATAGACATAATAAAATATAGACATAAAAAAAAATATAGACACCATAGAGACTAACGATAACTATATGTCGTATGTGATAGTATCGTTTCCCCCCATACCTCCCCTCCCCTCCTTTTATTTCACGTAATTTTATTTTTCACGAGTTATAATGAAAAAACGTGCACGGCGAACCGTATGTAAAAAAAGAAAAATAAATAAATAAAAAATAGAAGGAATAAAAGGAAAAGGATAGCAATCGATCGGCAACGAAAGCGAGCTCGAATCTTTTGTAAGATGGAAAATGAGACTTTGTATGGAGGGGTGGGGGGTAGCGAGGGGAGTGGGGAGAGACGGGTATAAAACGAAATGTGATTTTTACGATAATGGGACACACCTGTTGGCAACCATCGTCGTTGTCGTCTTCTTCTTCTTCTTCTTCTTCTTCTTCGTCGTCGTCGTTTGAGGAAAGGGAAAGAGACACGACTCGTTTTCGAGGCTCATTCTCCGTTACTTTCGAAGTAGGGGAAATTTGGCGCGATAAACGTGATCTCCTCGTTGAAAAGAAGAGAAGGTGTATATATATATATATATATATATATATATATATATATATATATATATATATATGTACATATAACGTGAAAGAGGGACGTAATCCTTTCTCGTTCTGGAACGTCGAACGTACGAAGAGAAAGTCTCTCTCTCTCTCTCTCTCTCTCTCTCTCTCTCTCTCTCTCTCTCTCTCTCTTTTTAAGAGAAAATGAATAAGTTTGGTAGCGTGAGCTCTCAACTCGTGATTTCCGTCTCGTTGAGCATAAGCGCGACGGAAGGTTTCATTATAATTCTTTGGTAGATCCTCTAGATCTTTTATTTATCTTCTTTCTTTTCTTTTCTCTCTCTCTCTCTCTCTCTCTTTTTTTTCTATCTTTCTATCTTTATCCTTCATCCAAGTAAATTCGAATAACAATCGAAAGTTCTTCGATATGTAACATACAATACCGCCACGTACGATCATTTATTTGTAAATAAAATTGATTTACCGTCGCGATAAGCGAATGAGAGATCATCGAACGCGTTAACGAGACCCCCATGTATATCGGGGGTGACGGGGTGAGGGGTTGAGAGGTAAGAGGGGGTTGTTAGAGGCGCTCTCGCAAACGTAGACAAAAAGTACTTTTTATTTATTCGACGTTAAAGTCTGTTGACTTTTAGACGCGTATCGTTAGATTTCTATTGAGGAAACGGTGTCTCGAGTTGTGTAACGAATTGGTAGGTAATATGTTTTTTCGACACGGTTTCACGGGCAGAACCACCATCACCACCACCACCACCACCATCACCACCATCACCTGCAACAACGGTATATAATATATTATATGTGTATATATGTATACGTTAAAGAATATACACGATCGTAACGGTGACGCATATAGCTCTTAGGACATGTATCAATAAAAATTTTTATAATTATACAACGGTACTTTCGACAAGTACAGAGTATATATAATTATTAAAATTATATACATTTATATATATATATATATATATATATATATATATATATATAAATTATATGTGTGGTATATATCGTATATTGAATTTTGTGTTTCAATTTTATATATGTATATCAACTATGATATATAATATTATATATATATATATATATATATATATATATATATAATGCTAACTATAATAATATAATATATAATTATATATAATTGATATAATATAATATATGTTAACTATACATAACATTACCTCTTTTTAAATCATTCAAAGTATGAAAAAAAAAGCCAAAGAAAATGTTTAGACTGCCTCCTTTGGCCGAAACAACACTTACATATTCCCACAAATTCACGAACTTTGTTGCATACGTATCGGAATAATATCTTCCGTAGCTCGTAATAAAACTACTTGTTAGGTCGTATTTTTAAATACGACGATAAATAATAAAACGAGCGCGCGTCGCCCCGTCCGTAGTTTCGCAACAGAAAGTTTCTATTAACATGAGCGTTCTTATAGACATCTCTCGGAGACTCCTATGTTCATTCAAAAACTTAAACGTGAACGAACGCGCACGTGTGTATTATTACGTAACTTACGATGAGACCATTGCCTGGTTTAAAGATCGAGGACGTTGTACCTTTATCGAGTTTGCTAGTTGCTTGCAACCGATACACACACACACACACACACACACACACACATATATTCATATATATACATATGTATCTACTAGGAACAAGAGTAGTAAAAATTCGATAGATTTAATGAATGATAGGACGGTGCAATTATAAAACATTGTCTGCTTGCTTTATTTATTTGTTTATTTTATTTATTTATTTATTTATTTTTTCTTTCTTTCTTTCGGACGTAGGCTCTTCGTAACAGTTAAAGAATAGGATAAAATTCGATTATTTGATTGAAAGTTGGAAAGAGATTTTTTTTTGTTGTTCTCCCACCGTCCCGTTTACATACATCGATAGAACGCGCATGAGGGAGGAGCTCTCCTTACGGGGTCCTTTAATCAAAATCAAAAAAAAAAAAAAATAAAAAAGGTTCTTTTGATGGTGTTGCGAGAGAGAGAGAGAGAGAGAGAGAGAGAGAGAGAGACGATTCTACCGAAAAGGGTTCGACATCAAAGGCGTGTCAGAGGTTCATTCGAGAAGGGTCAACGTTCGATCCCTCAAAGTTACTAAATTCTCAGCCAGTGGAAACCCTATCATTTGCGACGACCCTTCTTCGAATTTCTTTTTGTCTTTCTATCTTTTTTATTTCATTGTCCGTTCACCTCGTCTACGCGTAAGCGCCATTATTTTATTTTATTTTATTTTATTTTATTTATTTATTTATTTTTTTTTTTTTGAAGAAGAAATTATTCGATTAATTTAATGTATAGAACTGGTGCATGTAAATTTTTTGCTTAACAAAAAATTTTTTTTACGTATTTTGTCTAACATCGGACCTAAAAGGCTTCACATTCATATCGTTTTGTACGATTACAGGATTTTATGGTCCAAGTCTAGCTGCCATTTGTATCTCTTCGTTAGATAATTATCGACGAGTAAGAACTTTACGACGAAAAAATCGATTGTAAATTGGCGTAAGTCGAGAAGAAATGATCGTACAAATCGATTATTATATACGTATCCTTTGTGATCGAACGAGAATCACGATACATTACCGTTCTTCAATGATACTTAATATTATGTATATATATATATATATATATATATATATATATATATATACATTTAAATATTTATTCGGTATCTTTTTTTCTTTTTTTTTTTTTTTTTTTTTTTTAATTTTCGTTAAACTCGATCGTATCTTATAAAACGTTTATGGTCCGAGTAAAACCGGATAATTTTTATCTCAAATATCGTTCTAAAACGTTTCAAGATATTAATCGAATAATTACCAGACCTCGTTCGATAAATTTTATAAATTTAAAGATGTAGGTTGCGCGATAATAATTGCGAGTGGTACGTATTATATTATTTATCGATATTATTGCATTTTACGAAACTTTTGTTTCTCGTTATATCCGATAATTAAACATTTTTTCGTTTATTTTTTGAATTACATAACTTTCTAATTAAACGGATCATACGTATGTGTTGATGCGATCGAAGAAATAGGAAATTTCTTTTTTCTTTTTTTTTTTTTTCAACTCGAATCGAACATTTTTATCTCTCTCTCTTTGTTTCTCTTTTTTTTTATGACGTCCTAATTAAAGTTGACCCACTGGATGAGATGTAGGTAATCTTAACTATTAGAGTCACGTAATGACACGGATGAACGATCGGTTTCCGTCACATTGGTGAAATCCGGAAAAAAAAAGGAACAACAGGATGTGAAATATTTAGTGTCTGATCTTTCTTTCTTTCTCTCTTTTATTTTTCATTGCTTGTTTTATTCTTTTTTTTTTTTTTTTCATTTTTTCTTTTTTCACAAATCGCAACGAAATAAAAAATAGTGTAAAATATTTGTCATATCGACGCGTAGCTTTATCGATTTTTATTAATATACGCGTCTCTTTTTACGAAAGAGGTTCAAGAGATGTGATCGAATTCTAAAAAAAAAAAAGAAAAAAAAAACTAATACATAAATAAATGTATGTATTATATACACTTGATGCAATTGACCTAACAGTAATAGATACGATCGATCGTATATATAAATAAATAAATAAATAAATAAATAAATAAATAAATAAATAAGTATTAATAGTACCGTTCGATAATCAGTGAAAATAAGTCGTACTATAATATTTACATAGGATAGAAAGGAGTGGTTCGTTTTGGGTGTTTAAGTAGGGTGAACAGCTGGAATTATTTTCCTTTGTGAATAATGTCGACTATTTTAAGAAAGTTTTCTAAACCCTCGAAAGAATTATTTTCTCTCTTTCTCTCTCTCTCTCTCTCTCACTCTCCCGATTCAATCCAGCAGTCCGTCCGTCTGACATTCCTCTAATTTATCATTAAGTTAATTACACAAATTGTTATGATATTTCCGAATGAAATAACTCGAGGATCTCTCTTTTTTTTTGTGATCCGTCCTTACGAACGATCCCTGATTATTTCTTTTCTTTTTTCGTTTCGCGATCGTTGAAACGATCTAATGCAGGATCTTCGATCTATCCCACACTTAGTACATTATCGATATAATCGATCATTATAATATCATCATCGATAGCGGGCATCACTCTACCCTATTCATTCACTCGTTCACTCGCTCGCTCATCGACAAAATATATCGTGGGTCGAATGTGTCGTGATTGTGTGCTGAACTTTCTTCATAGCCGGGCTTTCATATAACTTTCACTTTTACAAAGTGGTCATACGTATGTACACACACACACACACACACACACACACACACACACACACACACACACACACACACACACACACACACACACACACACACACACACACACACAACACAACACACACACGTATATACAATCACGTTATAAGGATAAACGTTCAAAATGTACGTAGACGCGGTGCTTCTCTCGAACGAGAGTAAAATTATATGCTTATTTATTCGTTATATACATACATACATACACACACAATATACACACACAATACACAAACACACACACACACACATATATATATAAATGTTAGTTTGATTTTCTCCCTGGGCGAGTACGGTATCGAGCAATCAAGATCAATGAAAAACGAACGAGGAACGAGGAACGGGGGAGATGAAACTAGCTAGATCGACCCGGTGACCCCAACGACTCCCGTCCGGCAACGGCCTGCATCGTCATCGTCATCGTCA
Source organism: Dolichovespula saxonica (assembly GCA_911387935.1). NCBI lineage: Eukaryota > Metazoa > Arthropoda > Insecta > Hymenoptera > Vespidae > Dolichovespula > Dolichovespula saxonica. The sequence goes on from OU426999.1 coordinate 721,560, forward strand.
TCGTCGTCATCGTCGTCATCCTCGTCATCTACGGCGATCTGATTTTCAATGCACCGCTAAACTCTCTCTCTCTCTCTCTCTCTATCTTTTTATTTCCTCGCGAGGAACACGTTATCCGTGTATAGGTTATCTACGCGATGTTCATGCGTGTATGTTTGTGTTTGTGTGTGTGTGTGTGTGTGTGTGTGTGTGTGTATAGGCTATTTGAAGTTGAAAAGATAGAATAGAATAGACGAGGGGGTTGGGTCCGGTGTATCGGCCTTTTTTCAACGTTCAACGTTCAACGATTAGGTCCAACTGATCGAAAGGTTCAACGAAGCGTTAGATAAAACTTTTTAGAGAAAGAGAGAAAGAGAAAGAGAGAGAGAGAGAGAGAGAGAGAGAGAGAGATTTGGTTGACGTGAAAGATTGGTTCAATCGAATCCCGACGATCCGTTGTCGAGAACAGAACCGAACGGGTTCCCGAAACTGGTCGCGCGTTCGCTCGGTTAACGATCGTCGTCGTGGCCTGACTGCTCTGAGAACGGAATAGAATATTTCAGATAGCCAGCCAGCTGATGTATTTGTAGTAGTTGTAATAGTAGTAGTAATAGTAGTAGTAGTTAGTAATAGTAGTCCGTGTAGATTCTCTGCTATTGCTCTTGGTGTTGTTGCTGCTGTTGTTGTTGGTGTTGTTGGTGACGCTGTTGTTGTTGTTGTTGTTGTTGGAACAGACTGGCTCAGGGATGAATTCCTGAGAGCCCAGATGGATTCTTCGGTATAGTAATGAGAAACCGTGAGCTGGATATCCGATACTAGGTCGTCGTCTAATCGAGGTTTTCCTGCGGCTCTCTTCTTTGCCCTCGCATTTCTCCATCTTTTCTATCTCTATCGGTATATCTCTATCTCGATATATTTATATCTCTATATTTCGATTCTATATTATTTTATTCTCTCTTGGTTTCGTTACTAGATGCGTTTTTAACGTCAACCCGTACCTAGTAAGAAAAGGTTGAAAAGTGGTCCCATCGATTCGGTTCTATCGGTGAATCATTTAACGTACGTCTAGAAAGTAACTATAAATATGTATGTATGTATGTATGTATGTATGTATGTATGTATGTATGTGTGTGTGTATGTATGTATGTATGTATGTGTGTGTGTTTGTCTATCTTACCTGGATGATCGTCCGTAATTATAAATTCTATTGGTTAAATTCATTTTACGTTTCTAAATGGATATTATTACTTGGACACCTGTCAAGTCTGTTCAACATCGAAATCGTTTTCTATATTTTCGTTTCGATCGAAATTAGTAAGAATATACATATATATATATATATATATATATATATATATATATATACATATATATATATATACATATATATATATATATATATATATATACATATATATTCTTACATATATATATATATATACATATATATTCTTACATATATATATATATATATATGTACATATGTAAATATTCTACGAAGGTAAATGTGCTCTCTCCGAGGAAAATAGAATCGCAAAGTAGAATCGTGAATTAATCTCTCGAGGTGCATTCGCGGTGAAATTCGCGAGAATATAACACGAATGAATATATATATATATATATATATATATATATATCGTGGCGTTAAATCATTTTCTATTTTTCCTTCTTTTTCTTCTTCTTCTTCTTCTTCGTCGTTTTCTTTTTTACTTTTTTTTTCTTTTTCTTCCTCGACGGAAAAGGAGAAAGGCATTTAAATCGATGACTTCTCTCGAATTGACCACGCGCTTACTTTCCTTTTATATTTTTATCCATTTTTTTTTTTTTTTTATTTATTTTTTTTATCTTCGTACACATACCCTTCTCTCTTGCCCTCTATCTGTGTGTGCGCGTACGTACGTACGTACGTGTATGTAAAATTACGTTCGATAATTCTTGTAAAACTTAATATTTCTTTTAAAAAGCGTTAAGGAACAGGTATCGAGAGTCAAAAGTCTCGTAAGAGTTAGTTGTAAGCTTATTGCGTAAAACCTCGTTGAAAGTTGCCAAACGTGTTGCGGGCTGACGTTTTCGATGCCGTTTATTTAAAAACCGTTTTATTACGGATTATCATATACGAATTTATAACAACGTCGAATTATACCAAAGTCGATCGTCTGACAACGACGTCTTAACGACGTTCCTCTTCTTCTTCTTCTTCTTCTTCTTCTTTTCGAAGGTAAAAAAATTAAATTAAATTAAAAAAAAAAAAAAAAACAAAAGAAATCTCAGCTCTCGAAGACGAGAAACGTCAGCCTTTTTTTTCAAATAGTTCGATCATAATCGATCGATGTATGACATAAGTTTTATCTCGACGTAGTTATAATCGAAACGACGTATCGATCATCTTTCGAAGGTCAAACGATGCAAATCTCAACCCCCACCCCACCTTCCCCCTATGCATTAACACCTAACGA